>CAUYUJ010011336.1:531455-628955 GCA_963575745.1 Prorocentrum cordatum | reverse complement strand
CTCGTGCTCCTTCCCTGCACCGAGCCCCTCTTCCTTTGCAACTCCTCGCCCTCCCCAATGCACACCCCCTGACCCTCCCCGTCCCTCCACCGTCACGCCGTCATCCTCCACGTCCTCTCGCCCTCCCGCGCTTTCCCCTTCCTGTCCCTCTTGCCGTTCCGCCCACCCACCCCCCTTCTGCCGCTCCGCTGCCGCTCCGCGCTGCGATCGGGAAGGCGGGCGGCACTCGATTGGCCGCGCGAGCGCCGCGACGGTGCTGCTCTGCGGTGGCATTGCCACCGCTTGCCAGCGAGCGACCAGCACCGACCCACACCAAACCGAGGAGCAGCGGAGTCGGCAGCAGCAAACATTCGGTGTCCTGTGAATCATGAACGTGGCGACGAACGACGCCACGAAGCAGAGCGTGACATAGAACCTCCGACACCGTGCCTCGTCTCCCTCGCCGACGCTCCTTCCGTCTCCCTAGACACTCCCAACTCCTCATCCCGCTCTCTCGCTCTCGACCCTGTCATTTCTCTTCTCTTCTCTTCTCTTCTCTGCCCTCCTCTCCTCTTCTCTTCCTCCTTCTCAAGCTTCTCCTCCTCCTCCTCCACCTCGGCATCCCCCCTCCTTATCCTCGCCCTCCTCCTGCCGTTCATTGTTTTATCCCTTGCCTTGTCCTCCTCATCCTCGTCCCCCCATTATTTGTGCTCTTGACCGGCTTTTCCTTCTTGCCCCTTGCTCTCCCTCGCCTTGTTTTCCTCATCCTCTCCCCCTTATTTCTTTGTGCTCTTGACCGATTCCACCTTCTGACCCATTGCTGCCTTCTCGTGTTCATGTTGCTGCAGAGACTGCTCCTACTCCCCCCCTCGTGAAGGAGGGGACGGCATCAGGGGGGAAACGTCGACCTGGAATCGGCGATACATCGCCGAGAGATCCGTGATCGGCCGATCGGCCCCCAATAGCAAGTCCGCACGGTTTCGGACGGGGCGGGATATCGGGACCCTAGCGGCGATGAGCGGGCGACTGGGTGTCGATGCATTCCCCCTGAGCACATCTCCCCCCTGAAGTTGCCACTGACCTCCTCCCTTCGCCAACCCTCCCGACCAGATCCTGCTCCTGAGTCTCATGTTGGGCCCTCTTCGGGCATCTCGCCCCGCCGCGCCCATGCCCACGCACCTCCCCCCCTGCCTTGCGCACCCCGCTTCCTCCACCGCAGCCCGGGCGGGCGAACCTGCCAGGAAGCTGGAAGCACTGAGCACGGCTGGATCGGTCGTTGCTCCATTAACCAGGGGGGGAAGAGAGGTGCTCCTTTCGGGCGCCTGCGGAGCCCCATGGGGGCCCCATCAGGGCACCTCTCTGGCGGCGCGCAGACAGGGGGGGTTAGGGGAAGAGGGGGAGGCTTCTTAGAAGGAGACTGCTTCTTAGACGGCGCCAGCCCTACGTCTACAAGCAAGGTCCGCGCCTTCGAAGAAGCAGGGGTGCTTCTAAGAAGCCTTCCCCCCTCCCCTTAGCCCCCCTTCTGCGCGTGGCCGAATCAGGGCCCCTTTCCTGCAACCGTCGCCCACCGCCGCCGAACGCCCGAGCTGGACCCGCAGGTGGCACACCCGGGCAGCATGCGCGCGCGCTGGAAAAAGGCCACGCAGTGCGAGAGGGCCCGTCTTCGGGGAAGGCTTGGAAAACTTCTCAGAAGGCCAGGGGACTTCCAAGCCTTCTGAGGCGGCCCGCCCCTTCTCACTTCTACCCCCGGGCTCGCCGCCGAGTTTTGGCGGCGCGAGCGAGCGAGCGAGCGAGGCGCCGGTGCACTCACGCGGCGGAGCGCGTGTGTCTGTGCCCGTTTGGGCAAGGCGCGTGAGGCCGTAATGAACCTGTCCAACCCTGCAGAAATCTGACTCATACGAAGACCTTCGTGGCTGCAGGCCGAAGCTGGAAGTCGGACTGCTGAGGTGGTGTGCCGGAAGCTGGGGTTCTGCGGCTGGGTGCTGAATTTTTTGGCGGCGCGCCCAGGGGGAAGGCAGAAGGGGCGGGCCTTCTCAGAATGCTCAGAGGGCCTCCAGGGACCTCCTGGGAAGGTTTCCGAGCCTTCTCTGGGGCCAGGGGGGGGGCTTCTCGGAAGTCTGCAGAGGGCTTCCGAGAATCCCCGCCGCCTTCTGAGACGGCCTGCCTGATCTCGCTTCCCCCAGAAGCGCGAAGCGCGAAAAACTTCGCGCTCTCGCGCCGCCCCCCAGGGGAGAAGAGAAGGATGAGGTGGAATCGGAGCCGAACCGCGAAGCGCAAAGCGCGAACAACCTCGCGCCCTCGAAGGCGCCCTTGCTCCCCCCCCGCGGAGCGCCGCCGAGTGCTGCACGTGGGCCGAAGTGCTCGGCGCTGGCGCTGCTCGCAGGCGCGAGAGCGGGGAGTGCGAAGGCCTGGAGCCCCCCCCCTCCCGGTCGTGCAGTGGTCAGCGCGCTCCTCTCAAACGCCGACCACGGCACTCCTGATTGAAGGGGCCCAGGGGCGCACAAACAAGCACACTACTGTGTGTCATCATCTTTGCTGAACTGTCGTCTTCCCCCCCACTTCCCATACTTTCCCATCTTTTCCTGGGACTCCACCATGATTTGTGTCTGTGTGTGATTTTCCCTCCTGGCTGATGTGATCTCAATCGATCGAGACTTCGGCGCTGTGTATCCAAACGTGCTCGCGTCGTGAAACAATCACGACGGGAGGTTTCTGGCCGCTTTCGGCCTCGAGGGGCCCTCGCTGATCCACAGGACCGTCAAAACGACTCGGGATGAACAACCGGCCCTGGGGCCTGGGGACAGGGTCGGGACTTCTGGGGGGAGGGGGGCGGCATATTGAACAAATCAGGACGTCGCATGTCTGGGCATCCAACTTCCTGGTACGTCCTTCCACCAGGTGCCGTGCTCCAAGGAGAGGCCCATCCCCATGGACCAGAAGTTCGACCACCCCAGATTGTACGTCTCCTCGCGGTACGTGATCGGGTCCTCGCCCGCACAGGGGGCGTGGGGGCGCCGACGGAGAGGAGGGAGTCATGCATCACTGAGGAACGTCAGGGGGGACCGGCTTAAGGGGGGGGACACATCGACCTGGAACCGCGGATACATCGCCCGTGGACCCCTGACATCAAATCCGCACGGTCCTGGGCAGGGACGGCTATCGCGCCACAATCGGCGATTAGACGGCGATTGCGGGTCGATGCATCTCCCCCTGAGCCCACCCCCCCTGGCGCTGCCCCGAACCTGCACAACGGTGGACGGCGGCATCGGCATAGGCGGTTCGGAGACCCGTGCAGGGACACCCCTCGACTGGCGGGGTGCCCTCTCAACGACTTGGGTCGAGAACTCGAGTCGGGAGTCTGCACACGATGTCTCATGTCTGGTGAAGGTGTTTGAACTGGCGAGATTCGGCTCAGGCAGCCCTTTTTGAGCGGGGCGCAGCGTTGTTCATCTTATGAGTAAGACGAAGTGCTATTCTGGGAATCGACTAGCTAGTAAGACTGTTCATCGATCAATGTCGTTCGGAACATAATTTGACTTAGCGTAGTCTGACTCCTCACAAGCTCGGAACCAAACGCTGCCATATTCACATACATGAATTTGCAATTCAAATTGGGGCAGAAAGCGTAGGACAAAGTTACAACGGGCCACCCGCATGAGGTTTGCAGCCATGGGTGTCAACTTCTTCAAAGCTTCACTCCAAGACGCTAGCTAATAAGGGGCCTTCTGGAGCCTTGTGGGCCCTCTGGAGCCCGCTTGGGGCCATTTCGGGGTACTCATTGGGCTCTCCCTGGCCTTTTTGGGACCTCTAGGGCGCAACTTCGGGGTACCACGGGCGAGGTAGGTGCTTCGGACTCCTCCTGGACTTCTAGCTGCAAGTTCGGGAAGGCTCCGGACGTTGTCAGAGCCGTCGGGGAGGCGAGGGGAGGAGAGGGGGAGGAAGGCAGGGGGATTGGGGGTAGGAGGGAGGGGAAGGGATGGCGGGAAGGCGGCAAGCAGGGGAGAGGAACTCGGGCGTAGACTCCAAGCGCGATGCGATCTCATCCCTCTGCGCTGAGAAGCTGCAGCCAATGAGCGGGGAAGCCGCGGGAACCAGCCAGGCCATCCCGAGAGGCACGGGGAACACCTCGGCGAGAACTGCATGGAGATCGCGGGGAGCTCTTGGGGAGCCAGAGCTGGCAACCGAATCGAAGGGACTAAGCTCGGAATGGCCAGTCCGTGGGAGGCCGCAGGCGGTCACGGCTTCCCTTCACCTCTCCTCGCCGGGTGACCCGTGGGCTTCCCCGTGGCTCCTCGCGCTGTGCCCGCCCTCCCTCTGGCCCAAGGCGATCCCCCACGGCTGAGCATCCTGCCTCTCGACGACGCGGGCCTCCGCTGATGACGCCACCGCGACGACCCGCCTCGGGTCCTCAACGGATCTGCGCCCTCAGAAGTCCCCATGGGCCTGTCGACCCCGCCTTCCCCGCAGACTCAGCGCCGTGTGCTATCCTCGTCGCGGGTCGACTTTGGGGCCCCAGAACCTTGTGGTGACGGACCGCGTGGTGACCTCTGAATCCCCAATGACCTCACCACGCGGTCCGTCACCGCACGGTTGCACTGTTTTGGGACCTTGGAGGCCCGAGTCGCCCGATACGTCCTCGGAGAACGACTCGAATTCTAAAATCGCGTGGTGACCCCGAGTCCCCACTGACTCGCCATGCGGTGTGGTCACCTCACCGTTTTGGTCCCCCTGAGTGGACAGATCCCTTTGGAAAACCCGCCTTTCGTGAATACGGCCCGGGACCAGACTGGGCGGGTGCAGACCCGCAAGAACTGCGGCCGCAACGCCTGCTCGAGAACCGAAAACAGGCAATTCACTAGGCGACCTGGCAGGCTGGGGGTCCATCAAACCTCTGATCTCTACGGGGGCAAACATAACTGGCTATTGCGCGTCATATGTCGACTGAAGTGGGGGCAGTGTCCCGCTGGCGTTGCAACGCGCGGCTGCGGGCGGCTGCATGACCACCCGCCGCGCGCTGCCGCTCCGTCGGGCGGGCCAGGCTCCCGCGCGGGCTTGCTGGCATGCCGCGCGGGCGTGCGTCGGGGTCCTCTCTGGATCGCCCCCTCTCCGCGCGCGGTCGAAATATGTCCATTTCTGCCGCCTGGCCGCGGGGCGGGCCATCAGGTGCCCGGCCATGTCTGCGGCGCCCTACCTGCCCATAATGCTTTCTGGGGGCATGGCGCCCAACCAGGGCGTAGTTTTCTTCTTAAGCCGTTCCAGTCCGCAACGGGCGTTTGCCCTGCAATCTTCAACGCAGACATCGATTCCGCTTTCAGGCGCTTGCCAGTGCGCCTCGCGGACCGGCGCGCTGATTCGTCGGTCTTCGTGTCAATGGTAACGCGGCCATTTCGACGCGCGCCGGGCTGCCTTTCGGCTCAGTGCCATCGGTCCACGGCTGGAATCGCGTGGGCGCGGCGCTCCAGTGCATTGCAAGGAACATTATGAATTTGCCGCTCGCGCGATACGCAGATGACTTCTTCGGCGCCAGACGGCAGGAATCCGCCGAGCATTCCATGCGCGCTCTCGAACGCTTGGTGAGGGCGGTACTCGGCGAATCGGCGATCGCCAAGGGAAAGCCCGAATTTGGCTCGCGAGTAACGGTGCTGGGAATATTTTCCCATTGCTCGCCGGGCCTGGTGTCTTTTTGGCCGCGTCCAATGAAGGCGGCGAAGTGGGGCGCCCGTTGCAACGGCGAGATCGAGTCGCCGTCGCTGCCGCCTGGCAAGGCAGCGAAGCTAGCCGGCGCGCTCGCATGGGCGCGCCAATGCGCGTGGAATCGGGTCGGCCGCGCAATGCTGGGCCCTCTCTACGCGTGGGGGCGCAACCGCGGCAAGCGAGTAGGTGCTGGTCTTTTAATGGCCCTGTCGTAGTGGCCACGAGTGTTCAGGCTCAGCGCGTGGCGCGTCATCCCGTGGCGCACCCCAGCCGTGCCGCGCGAAGACCGCACGTGCGCGCTACTCGCCGACGCCGCATCGAATCCGGCGAGATTGGCAGCCGTGCCGTCGATTGTCGGCCGCCTGTCCTGGGTCGACGCATCCCCTCCGCTCGAATTGGAGGGCGAGCTTGTTGGGCGCTCGGGCGCGCGAATCAACGCGCTGGGGCGTGCTTGAATTTCCCTCGGCCTCTCTGCGCTCGCGCATCAAGTGCGCGGCCGCCCGATCCGCATTTGCTCGGACAGCGTCGGCGCATAGTGCTCGCTGCGCTGGGCGGGCGCGTCGGCGTTCGACCGTGCGCGCGCGCCCTCTGGCTGAATCTGCGCGCGGTCCTGGCGAGCGCCCACGAAGGCTCACTTCGCCCACCTGCCTGGCCGAAGCCATCGTTCGCTTCTTCGGCGGGCCCGCGCGACCGAGGTAGGTCCGCGATGGTTCGAGGCGCTTCCCCAACTCGATGAAACCTCCGCATTTCTGTCCATGCGTGCGCACTGACGCGCGCCAACGCGCGTTCCGTGGCGCGCAAGGCTGGGCGCGCGGCGCGCGCGGCGGCGCCCTCGGCCGCGTCGCGTTCGGTCGCGCACTGTTTATTGTTTGCTTTGCTTATCGTCCGGCTAGCGTCCGGCGTTCCATCGCGACGCGCGGCCTTCGGTATCTGTTCGCGCAGAGTTGAGCACGCGACGGCCCCTTCCCAAGGACATCGCGCCTTCGACCCGCGAGTGCCAGAACGTAGACACTTGCTCCATCGCGCCCCTTGTCATGGCAAGTGATCGCTGGGGGGGTCCATGCCGAGCGATTTGCTTCGCGGTCGCGCCGGACGAGCTGCCGGCCGCCGCGAGTGCTCAGCCTGGTTCGCAAGTGCGGGCCGGTGAGCGGACTATCTCCCCGCCGCTGCCGTTCGCGCGAGTTGGCTCCGCGGGCCAGCGCCCGCTCCTTCGGGCGCGGGCCCCGCTTGGATAGTGGGCCGCCAGCGCGCGAGCCCGCGCGCCCCGGGCTCGCATCCAAGGGCGCGCGCGCGCGCCATGAGTCGGCGTCCGCCCTTCGCCGCCCGAGTCGATCGGCCGTCAGCGCGCCCCAGGCAAGGCCTTGCCTGCGTTTGTTGCCGATGAAAGTCGCGCGAGACATCCCGTCGCGCGGGGGCTTTCTCTCCCACCGCGTCGCGCGAGTCGCTCGATGTTCAGCTGGGCGAAGCGCTGCGCAATGCGCAGCGCGTTCATCTCGACGAGTTTTGCGACTGTCTGCGTTCAAACGCGATGAGGGCGCGCAGGCATCTCGTGGGCGCGCAGTTCGAGGATTTCCTGGGTCGGGATAACTCTCTGCCATCGCCGGGTCCACCTTGCGACGGCCGAGCTGCTTTCGCGCGCGTTCGAAAGCGCGCGCCGCGAGCGCGCGCGCCGGCCTCGCGCGGCCATTTGCCGGGCCACCGGGCCAGGGGCCGCCGAGGAGATTCGCCCGTGAAGGGCGGCCGCGCGGCCCGGACCAACTCCCCGTCAGCGTGCCCATCCAGCTCGGATTCATCGTCGTCTTGCAGTCGGGGCGCGAGGTCCTGGTCACCGCGCGGCGCGTCGCCGCGTCTGTTTCGTCGCGCGGGCAGTCTGCGCGACGCCGCCGGTTCGGTGCCGCGCGCGCAGGGCGGCCCGAGGCAGCGGCCGCCCCCGGGGCCGCCGCGGGCCGGGCCGCGGGATCGCCGGCGGCGAAGCCGCAGCCCGGCGACGGATTCAGGCGCTGCGGTGCGCCTTTCTCTTCGAGCGGCGATGGCAGGCTTCGAGCGTCAGCTGGGCGACCCGCGCAGCGAAATCCCAAGAGCACGCGCCGCCATCGCGTCGCCCGAGGTTGGTCAGCTTTGGCTCCTGGTGCTGGGTGAGATTTGCGCGCGAAGTTTTGCAGCGCAGGGACAGCGAGCTCCCGCCGACGGTCGACGGCCTCCTGCTCTGGTCAACAACGTTCCACTGTCGTGCGTCGTTTGGCAAGTCTCTGTCGCGCCTGAAGAAAGCCTGCCACGTCGCGCGGGAGTCGGATGCGGCTTTCTCGCGCGCGTCTCTTGCGGGGGCCAGGCTGACCATCGAAAAACGATCTGGCTGGTCTGCGCGCCCCCGCTTGGCAATCCGTCTGGAGTTGCGCGCGCGGCTGCTGGAACGCCCAGGCGCCTTGCCAGCTGATTGCGGACTGGGTGTGCTCTTCGTTGTGTCTTATGCGTTTCTCCTTCGTCCACCCTCTGGAAGCCATCTGAAGCTCTCGTGCGGCCGTCTTGGTGCCCTCTTGGGCCGTTTGGGGGCTTCCTTGGGCCGTCTTGGAGCCCTTGGGCCACGCCGTTCGAAAAAAAGAAACGGGCCATGGGAGCCGCCCGCGAACAGCTTCACTTGACAAAAACCTTGGCTGGCACGGAGATGGAAGGAACGCCTCAGGAACTTGACCGAGATTGCTCATGGCACCCTTCGCTCTTGGAGCCTCGGTGTGAAGAGCTTGCTACGCCAACGCTCTCCGTGGGGAACCCTGGTGTTCAGAGACTTTGACGTTGCCGCTCGCTCTTTGGAGCCGTGGTGTGACGAGCTTTGTACGCCACCGCGCTCAGGGGAGCCTTGGCGTCAAGAGCTTGTTGCGTCACCATTCGCTGGTGGGAGCCATGGTGTTCTTGAGCGTCTCTGTCTGGGGCCTCGTCGGGGTCTTAGTGGGGCCTTTTTGGAGCTCTTCGGGCGGCCATTGGGGGCACTTTTGGGGTGTCGTGGAGTTCTTTTGCGCCGTTTCGGGGCGTCTTGCATGCCTTTGGCCGTCTTGGGGCTCTCATGGGTGCCTCTTTGGGCCTTCTTGGGGCTCTTTTGGGGCCGTCTTGGGGCCCTCTTGGGTAGTTTTCGAACCCTTTGGGGCCCCTCTGGGGCCGTCTTGGGGCCCTCTTGGACCGTTTTCGGGCCCTTTCAGGGGCCTCTTGGGCCGTCTTGGGGCGATCGTTGGAGCCTCTTGGGCCGTTTTGGACCGTTCCTGCCTAGAAAAAAATAAAAATAGCAAGAACCTACAAACACCATTGAAACAAAACAAAATTTTCTGCCCCTGGGGGTCCTCTCGGGGACCCTCTGGAAGGCCTCTGGAGCCGTCTTGAAGCTCTTGGACCGTCTGGAGGCCATCTGAAGCTCTCTTGGGGCCGTCTTGGTACCCTCTTGGGCCGTGTAGGGGCACTCTTGGGCCGTCTCGGGGCCCTTGGGCTGCGTCACTCGAAAAAATAAAAGGAAACGAGCCATGGGAGCCGCCCGGGAGCCGCTTCACTCGAGCAAATAATAAGGAAACGACCCCCCCGCGGCCATTAGACGCATGCGTGCCCCCCTCGCCCCTCCCCTGGAAGCCCTCCTTAGAGGGCGTCGCCCTACACAAGAACATCATCACTCGTACCTCGCTCTTTCCGTTCGTTATACGAAGGGAACGGCCCCCCGGCGGCCATTAGACGCATGTGTTCGGCCCTCACCCCTCCCCTGGAACCCCTCCCTCGAGGGCTTCGCCCCACACTAGAACGTCGTCACTCTTTCTTCGCCCTTTCCGTTACTAGAGTACTAAACCACCAGACAACCAGATCACTTCGGGAACCTAGAGTTGAACTGACGCCGCGCCTGATAAGCTGCATCATCTTCATCTCCTCCTTCTCCTCCTCCTCCTCATCATCATCACCACCAGAATCACCATCATCATCCCATTCCTCCCATAATCCTGCTGCTGACGCTGCCTCCTCATCCCCCCCGCCTCCTCCACTGGGGCAGGGCCAGAAAGGAATGAGAAAGTGAACGAACGGTTCTTCCTGAGTTGAGAATGTTGGAAGGAAGAGGGATCAAAGCTGAGGAGGGTGAGGAGGAGAAACGGACACAATGCAAACCCAATTCTCATCAACGATGTTGTCATAAACCTTTCCTCCATGTTCCCTCTTCATAGGTCCCTATAAGCATGTATCATCACTGATGGAAGGGCCCTGTTGGAAGACAGCCGGCTGAAAATCTTGAACCGTGTCAGCACACACTTCCTGGGACTTCAACACTGCGAATCAACGCTACGGTTGCGTCCTGACGATCCTGAACCGTGCCAGAACACCATTCCTGGGACTTCAACACCGCGAATCAATGTGACGGTTGTGCCCTGACGATAGCACCCCGCGCGCAAACACCATTTTTGGGACGCCAGCAATCAGAATCCTCGAAGCGGTTGTAAACATTTGATACGCAGCAGCGCGGCGCTACGCTACGGCGAGAAACACATTTTGAAAACAACCAGCCCCCAATCCGCAAAATTCTTGCAAACGTTTAAAAAGAATGTGCGCGGCACTGAAGCGAAAACCACATTTGAAAACGACCCGCCCTCCGTCTGTGAACCGCCTGCACATTTTCAGCTTTCGGGTCGTAGATGGTGAGGAAATCTCAGGCGGAACGCCCAGCCCGCCCTACCGACACGTCTCGGGGTGCGACAAGGAGGAATGGAAGCCAGGGCATGACTTTCCCTCCATACTGGGAAGGAAAAGGAAGGAGGAGCTTGGTTACTTCGCTACGCGGAGGAATAGGACTGGAAGGGGGAGGGAAGCGATATGCGAACCAACTCGGGAAGGCACGAATACTGCTAACTCCCGCCGAGCAGTCTAAGCCTGATATATAACTACTCGCAAGAAAGAACAGGAAGCAAGAGGAGGAGAGGAGGAAGAGGAGGAGGAGGAGGAGGAGGAGGAGGAGGAGCAGGAGGAGGAGGAGGGGACCCCTGGGTGCGGCAGAGCACGCGGCGGTCCCGCGTCCACCGGAAGAAGACGGGGTGGTCCACACGTATGCCCGCGGTGGCGCTCCACTCCTGTGGACGGTGCTGCCCGGCCAGGCAGCAGGCTGGCCGCTCCGGGCGAGGGCGGCACGACGGGACGACGACGACGAGTCGAGACGCTGCAGTGCGCGCTGGGGCGCGGTCCTGTTGAGAGCACAGCGGGGGGGCCGTGGCACCGCAGGTGTAGATTAGAAGGACGTTCTGGAATGAGGCTCTCGGGTGTGGGACATCTCCTCCGTTCATGAAACAGTTTCGCCTCGGAAGCACCGAGTGTGACGACGCGCGCCAGACCTGATACACGGGGAGGGGAAGCACGGCAGGCACGGATCTTCGACAATTTGCATTGTTTTTGCAGTGATGTGGCGTTCAAATCGGGCGGGCGGGACATTGAATGCAACCTTCACTGTGTGAAGAGAAACAGATAAAGGGGAATCGATCACAACTACCGAAAATGCCGCTCGGGCGAGCAGGGCAATAAATTAACCATTCAGTCAGTGATGGGGCGCCCAGCGAAGGACTTCCAACCCAGACTTCCAGCGTCTTCAACAGAAACAAGACGGAGATACTTCTTGTTTTCGGGCTCTGACGGTCCTCGCCACGCCCCAGGACCGACAAAAATATGGTTCGGGAGGAGAGAGCAGGCCCCGGGGGAGGCGTCGGGACCTCTGGGGATTCCTTGCTGAAGAATGCTGACGTCGGGCGTCTGCTAAATGATCCCCACGTTTCGGCATCCAGGGGAGGCTCTTCCAGGCCCAAGGCCATCGAACATAGATCTGACGTCGGGTGTAAGTTATCCCCACGTTTCGGCATCCAGGGGAGGCTCTCTCGGGCCCAGGGCCATCGAACATAGATCTGACGTCGGGTGTTTGCTGAATCATCCCCACGTTTCGGCATCCACGGGAGGCTCTTCTGGGCCCAAGGCCATCGAACATAGATCGGGGCCAAGACAACTGCCCCAGGGGAAAAGGCAGGGACTTGCCTGGGGCTGCGCATCGGAAAAAAAACACCGTTGGATGTCAGCGGAAGGTGCGGCGCACCCGTGCTTCTGTCGGACGCGAGCGAGGGGGGGAAGTGAGACGGAAAAGGCCTTCTCAGAAGGCGGCGTGGCTTCTCAGAAGCCCTCGCGCCTTCTGAAAAGTGTTCTGTGTCTTTGGGGAAGGCTTCGAACATTTCTCAGAAGGCTGGGGGACTTCCGAGCCTTCTGGCCCCTTCTCACTTCCCCCCTTCGCTCGCCGTCGATTCTGGGCGTCATGAACACAGGAACAAACAAACTGCACACGCCCAAATATCGGAGGTCCGCGCTTCTCGGATCGGCGCAGGGACCCCGCCGGCGACGCCCCCTCGGCGCCCCGGGCCTCTCTTTGCGCGCCGGCGGGGGGGGGGGTCTGGTGCCGACCCGAGAAATCCGCGCGGACCTCCGACATATCAGCCTTGTTTTATATTCTTGTGGTGTACGCACACACACACACACATATATATATATATATATATATATATATATATATACACAATTGTATATGCATATAGAAGCGGGCAAATGTTTGAATCTGCAACGTTTAAGAGCGTTGCTCATGTTAGTTCCCCGGACGTCCGACTACACGCGTCTCTCTCCAATATGCGGCCACAGTGATTCAATCCCCTTCCTTTGGGCCAACTCGCCCCGCCCGGAACGTATTACCAAAATGATATCAACCGAAGAAGACAAACTCTGCAGGTCCCGTTTTCTTACCTCGTGGCCCAGGTCAAGGACACATGCATAACTGTCTGAGTGTGATAATGCATAGATGCTAAGAAAACTCGCACACTATTGATGTGGGCCCTGCTTTTTTGGTAAGTCTTGTGGGTGCATCGTCGGATACGGTCGTCGGGCACTTCTGCTTAGCGTGTCGCGGTGGCGACCCCGGCGACACGCTATGTCCCGTTAGCTGATAGCGTAGGGCACCAACGCAGACCCAAGAACTCCACGCGGACCGTCAGATGTTTTCGTCGCCAGGGGGTCCAGCGAGGATCCGAGAGCAAGAAATCACGACGTCGGAGGCCTGCGGAGGCACCACAGAAGGATCCTCCCGAACATCCGACGATATGACTATCTCAATCCGCGGCCCCAAAGAACTCCCGACCGCTTCCCCGTGGGCAGCCCGCCGCCGTGGCTGCGTTCTTGGTGGCCCTGGGGCCCGACAACGGGCGCCGGAGGCCCAAATCGAGAAACTACATTTGCTTGAACCGGTCGGAGACCTGGGGAAGGCGCGGCGCACCGCTGCCGCGTGCTCGTCCACCGAGGCCCCCCACTGCGTGGAGACAGTGGCGCACCGAGGGCCGCCACGGGGGCTCCAGCGCCGCCGCCGGAGCAGCGAGCAGGCCCCCGTCTCGGGCGCCCCCTCCCCCCCGGCGCGCCACCCCCGCCTGGCGGCCCGCTTCGGGCGCGGCCTGACAGACCCCTGGCAGACCATCCCCTTCTGTGACGTCATCCTCGCCTTTCGAGCTCCCCTACGGCCGCACACAGAGGTCCTGGGGCGCGGCGAGGGGCCGTCACGGAAGGGGATGGTTTGCGAGGGGTCGGTTGGGCCGCCCCTGGCTGTTCTTCAAAAAGGAAAGCCGGGGGGCTCGGCGTCGGGGGCTCGCGCCAGCGGCGGCGGCGCTCTGGCGCGGGAGACCCCACGGCTGGAACGCTTTTCGGGGGGGGCCTGCTTCGGGCCCCGAGGCCCACGGAGACTGGGGGCGGCCAAGGGGTAGTCACTTCAGTCGGCCGCCTTCCTCAGTCGGCCACCCTCGTCGTCGTCGTCGTCGTCGTCGTCGTCGTCGTCGCGTCGTCGACGTTGTCGTCGTCGTCGTCGTCGTCGTCGTCGTCGTCGTCGTCGTCGTCGTCGTCGTCGTCGTCGTCATCCCTGGCGTTCTTCGCGTCGGCCGCATCGACTCCCGGAAAAGGTACCGGCTCCGTGGAGCCCCTCCCGTCGCCACGGCTGGATTACCGCCTCGAAATCCCGGGCGGTACGCGCCCTGGGGGGGTCCAGGGAATGGACCGGCATCGGCACTTTTTTGCTCCCCCAGTGCTGGCCCCCGCCTGCGCACCGAGCCTGCGGCACGCGGGGGACATCCCATTCTCAGATCTCCGTGGGCACGACTTGTGCAATCCTGGTCGTGTTCCTAGATCTGAGCCTCTGGGGCCTCGGGCCCCGGCAAGATCAGAATTGGATTCGGGACTTCAAAAACTAAGCCCGAGGAAAAAGTCTGGACCTCGTTGGGGCCACGCGTGGGACAAATCCTATCGTCGGGTGTCTGGGGCCATCGCGTTCAGGGGTGAACAGCATCCCCTTTGGCAGAACACCCTCTGGTGAAGACGTCCTTGGGCCAGACACCGCGGGCGCAGGCCCGCAGAAACTGCGGCTGGCACGGGGCGGGCACGGGCGGGCAGTGGACGAAAACGCCAGGAAACACGGCCAGCGCACGGAGTGGTCGCGGGGCGGGCGCTTGGCGGGCACTGGACGACAACACAAAGAAACACTGCCAGAACACGGAACGGTATGGGGCGGGCACGGGCTGGCAGGGGGCAAAAGCTGGGGGAACCCACCCATTCTCTTCGTCAGAGTGGGTTAGCTACCCCCTCAGTGCAAACACTAGTTGGGGAGCATCGCATAAAGCCTCCCTCGGAGCGTATGTGGAACAACATGTGTGAAGTGTGGGAACGCCTATCTGCGTGGAAACCATATGGGCCAATGTGGCACACGGGGGCAATGGGGTGGGAAGCCATAAAGATCCTCAGGAGGCCAATACATAACCCCGAGAATAAAACAGCAAACACTTGCATAAACAAGAACTTGGAGGTCCGCGCGGCTTTCTTGGATCGACGCCAAACCCCCCTCCCTGGCGCGCGGGGCGCGGCAAGAGCGGCGCCGCCAGGGGAGGCCAGCACAGATCCAAGGTTTCCGCGCGGATCTCCAACAGTGCATGTTAATGCTGGTTTTCTATTTCGAGGAAGTCGGCAGCAAACCATCACAAAACAACCTCCCTCGGAGCGCCTGGACGCCCAACAAGTACATCGCCCTGCTGGTGTCGTCCAGGAGGCGGAGCCCAGAGCGCGCCTGTGGCCCCGCGTTCACCCCCACTTCCGTCGCCACCGCCGTCTTCGTCATCGGAGGGGAAAAGGGGGATGCTCCTCCTCCTCCTCCTCCTCCTCCTCCCCCTCCTCCTCCTCTTCCTCCTCCTGCAAAAGATCCAGGAGGATTCAGCGTAGTAGCGCGGTTTTGTTTTGCTTGCGACGGTCGGATGAGTCAGATTTCCGGACGTTCAAAGCTTTAGCCAACGTTTTGCGTTAAGGCACCCACTGGCATTCACCCTGCTTCCCCAGATGCCGCTGCGTGCTTTAACCCCTCCCTCGGCTGACGCTGACGCAAAAACAACGGTGAAGGTGTCAGTATTATAATGCGGCAGCGATGGGGGATGCACTTCAAATACTCAATGTGAATTCGCACAACAATTCATTTGCTGTGCCAGCTGGAGTGCCCGTTGAACTCGGGCGTGCGTTGCACGCAAAAAACCAGTTGTACTGATACTTTCGCTTCGTTCTGTGCCAGTACTCTCCACAAGTAAATCAATCTTATCTACGCGAATGTGAAACGCGGCTGCTCACGCACACAGGGTACGGGGACAGAGACGAGAAAGGTCTGGCAACGTTAATGAGGTTTCAACGCCAAGTATCTCATGAGGGCCACGCAATGATTCGTTAATCACATCTTGTAGCGCCTCGGCAGCCGCGAAGCTGCCCCACCTTTCTGCCTCTGCGCGGCCTGGCGGCCCCACGTGCGCGAACGGTGACGTAGACTGCGGCGCTCTCTCTGAGCGTGGCTTATGTGCGTAGTGCCGCTGTGCGCCTGATCCCTCTCCTCCTCGTTAATCCAGCGCCCCCGATCCCAATGGCGAATGGTAAAGCCAGCGCGGGGATTTTAAGTGCCCAGGGCTGACCAATAAGACGAATCCGGGGCGCAAATGTAAAGAGCCGGAGATCGATTGATTTGCTCGTTCGCCAGGCAATCAAATCCGCTCTGTGGGTCAACCAACCATTGCTGCCCGTTGGTAGCCCACTGATCGAAGTGGTGCGATGCGAACCAGGCCTGCCAACGCAGGCTCTTTCGGCGCGGTGGGCCACGGCCCAATAAACTGCGGCGAGGGAATTTCGATCTGTTCATGCCCTTCATATTGCTCTTAGTGGCCGGTTTTGCGGTGGGCCAGGTGCTGTGTAATTCCGGGGGGCGTTGCTTCAAATTAAACTGCATATCTTGGTCGTTATGACTCGTCCAGTGATGAGTCGGGCACTGCTTGTAGTAAGTATGGGGTCCATTCGCCACTTCATTGAATGCTTGCGCTAGCTCCTCGGCTATGAACCTTGGCAAGCCAATGAGAATCCCCCGGATCGAATGTGCAATTCGTGCCATGATCCTCGTTCCCCACTTCAAGGAAGTGCGATCCTTTAAATAGGCGGGCAATCTGTGAAAGTTTGGCATCCTGATGATGTTCGACCAGCATGTCGACCTCGGTAATCTCACGGCTGTTGAGGCCGATTCATGATGTCGCCGACGCGCTCCTCCACGGAGCTTGGTCCTGTTTGTCGCCGGCTCTGTTGTCGCTTCAGCGGGCTGGGCTGGTTGGTTTCATCCGTCAGTGACGCGTGTTCCCCCCGGCGCGAGGGCCTTCGCGGGGCTGGCGGGCCCCCCGCTGCCGCCGCTGCCCCCCGCGGTGACATTCGGATTCGGAGCAGCTCGAGGAGTCGGCTCCACTGGCGGAGCAGGTGGAGCGTTGACCTGAGCTGTTCCCCCGCTGCCGCCGCTGCCGCCCGCGGCGACATTCGGACTCGGAGCAACTGGAGGAGTAGGAGCCACTGGCGTAGGTGGAGCATTCATCTTGTTGCGCGACGGCTGGTGCTGCACGAGGCAAGGCTCGGCGCCTTTGGTGAGCCTCGTTCCTGCTGGAACCGTCGGTAAGTGGGCGTGCGCGGCGTTTAATCATGAGATTGCGCATCGCTTCAGCCACTTTCTTTAACCGATTGGTAATGGCATCGCGGGTGACTCCTACCTGGGCCTTTAAATTCAGGCGCGTGGGCTCTGGTGGCCGACCGGCAAGCGCGTCCTGCGCCCCCCCCCCCCCTCGCACCACTTGCGCGCGACGCGCCTCGATGTTACCTGCAGTCCGCTGGCATTTAAGAGCGTGCTCACTTCCCGTGGCCCCCCATGGTCGCCGCCTGCGCTGACGACAGCTCCAGCGCGCCCCGCTGCAGCGCCCGCCGGGCTCGGCCGCGGCGCAAAATGCTCCGAGGCCCTCCTCGCTCACATGCAACCCCGCATCGCCGCCAGGCGCAAGACCGGGGGGCTGGATGGGGCCCTCGCCCCTCCTCGAGGCCAGCGGGCCCCTTGCCGCCCGCCGAAGGATGCTGGGCTCGAGGCGTCAGTGGAGGATTCGCAGTCGCAGTCAGCGCTGTCGTGCCCGTAGGCGTCGTAGGCGCGCAGCGCGGCGATGTCGATCTCGTCGAGCAGCTGCTGGCAGCTGACTCTCGGGCCAGCCTTCCGCCCCACCAGCTGCTGGTTGACTGCGGGACGCTCGGAGTCGACGCGACCCGGATCGGGCGGGCCTCGCGATGGAGCATCGGCGGGATCCAGCTCCCCGGGCACCCGCCGCGCATGGAAGCGCCCGCCAGTGAAACGACCAAGGGCCGCAATCTCACGATGCGCAGGGAAGTGGCGGGATCGCGCCCGACCCATGGCAATGGCCAGGGCTAGGGCAAGATAGCCCGCAAGGAACAGCGCGCGCCGTCGGCGATGTGCGCGAGTGCGAATCATGTGTCGAACAGCCGCGACGGGAGCCCGACCCTCCATCCTCGTGATCTCGCCCTCCTCCCGCCACCTTCCGTAAGCGCAGACCTGCCAGCCCGAAGCAGCCGCTGCCGAAGCTGGAAGTTTCGCAGCGCGCCCAAGGCTGAGCGCCCGCAGCCCGACGAGCGGCGGGGCGGGTCCGAAGATTCTCCGGGCCGAGCCCGGGGGCGTCAGGGCGAAGTGCGCGCTCGCGAGCGCTCGCCGCCTCCTGCGCCCTGAACCTCCATCTCTCGTCGCACCTCCCAGCCAGCGCAGCGCCCGTGCTTTCCTGCCGAGCGCAGCGCGCGCCGAAGCCGCCCGTCGAAGCGTCGCCGTCGCGCGAGAGGTCGCTCCAAGGCGCGTCCGCGCTACGCGAGAGGATAGGGAACAAATCGCGCATCCACCGAAGCTCTCTGGCCGCGGCTGGCCACGACTGCGCGATAACTCCAGCGCAGCGCTCGGCAAAACTGCAGCGCGCGCCCACGATCGACAAGGCTTCGCGACGGAGAGGGCTGGCCCACGCGATGTGCCCCATCAACTTTCTGATCCCATTGCCACTCGCGCGGCCAGTGCCCAAGACGAAGTCCAGCGCCAAGCGAAGCTTCCACATCCTCATCGAGCTCACGCGGGCCACGCGCCTGACCGCGTCGAATGGGGGCCCCGTGAACTCGGAGGGCGGTTGTCCGCCCCTCGGAGACCTCGCGGCGCCCGAGCCCCGTGCCTTCCAAGACAGGGCGGGCCTCCGAGACGCGCGAAGTGGCCCCCGGGGTCCAGAGGCGCAACGGCGGAATTATCTGCGCGCACGGAGTGCCTGACTGGGGCGCCATCAAAGACCTGACGGCACCATGTCGGAGACCCCGTCAACGCTTTTCAAGCCTATCTCCTCGCCCCCGCAGAGACAGCGGCCCGGCGCAAAAAGAGAGCCCGGGACCAGCCCGTCGGGGGGCCAGGAAGCGAGGGGAGCAAGAGGGCCCCAGGCGGGCCCGCTCCTCGGCCGACAGGCCGGGGATGCAATGCGGTTTGGCCGCGGGCAAAACAGGAAGCTTGTGCGTCCCTGGGTCGAGGGCAGCGCGGCGAGAGGCTGCCTGTGCATCACGCTGAGCGACCTGGAGAGGTCACCCACCGTCGACCTTGACTCGGCCTGAAGAGCCGCTCGTCGGCAAAACGGACGTGACGGGAGGGCGGAAAGCTGCGTTGGCAGCGCGAGAGTCAAGGGTCATTCGAAGAGAGCCATTCTTGTTGCTCGCAAAGAACACCCGGGCGCTCGAGAAGCCCACGATGCCTCTCGCGCGCAGGTCGCCCAATAACTGGCCATGCACCGCTCGGCGTCGCGCGAGCGAAGGGTCGGAGTAGACGGAGGAGACGCCAAAACCGTCGTCATCAGGAGGGGCGCAGCCGCCCTCCTCGCGAGGAAGACGAGATCTCCGCTCCACCCGCATCTCGGGCTCCTGACCGTCGAGCACCTTGGAGAGCTCCACGGGCTTAGAAGAGACCGGAGGCGGCGAGACGAAGCCCGCGCGGCGCGGAGACGGTCGGGCCCAGAGACGCCAAATACAGAGCGATCGGTAACGCAACAAGCTCTTCACACCAAGGCTCCCAAGAGCGAACGGTGACGTAGACAAGCTGATAAGACCAAGGCTCCCAGCAGAGAGCGGTGACGTAACAAGTTCCTGACACCAAGGCCCAGCCAAGGCTCAGGAACGGGCGGCAACGCAACAATCTCTGAACACCAAGGCTCCCAAGAGCGAGGGGTGACGTAACAAGCTCTCAACGCCAAGGCTCCCAGTTCGAACGGTGGTGTGAGTAATTTCGGTTTCTGTTTCTGAAGCGCTCTTTCCGTTTCTGTGCCGCCCCAGGTTCTAATGGCCCAGACCCCCAATTTCCAAGCCGCTCCTCGGATTTCCCGGGGGTTCTTGGGGTCTCCCAGGAGGTCCTCGGCCAGCCTAATGCGATCTTCCGAAACCTTGAGAGCGTGTCAAGAACCGTCTCAGATGGCCAAAAAGGGCCCCGAAGCGGTCCAAGGTCCAAGACAGCTTCAAGACGGCCTTTTGTGACCCCCGGATGGCCCAAGGGGCCCAGAAGACGCCTCAAGAGGGTCCCGAGAGCACCCAAAGAGGCAAACATCGTCCCATCCCTTCATGGAAACGTATACTTTCAACATGTCCGCCTCTTGGGTTTCCACAGCGTCCTCGACGGCCAAAGAACCTATCAAATCGCCCCAACACGGCCCAAGAGGCCCCTTAAAGAGCCCCAAGACGGCGCAAGAGGGCCCCAAGACGGCAAAATAGGCGCCCAAGACGGCTCACCCCAAGAGGGCCCCAAGGTGGGGAATTCGAGCTGCGATTTCGAGCCCTTCGCCCCAAGGGGCCGCCCGAGATCGCCAGCAAGCGCCCGAGAAGTCCCCACGGACCCCAAGAGGCCCAGAACAAAGAAAACCAAGAGGCCCACAAACGGCGCTGATGAGGCCCCAGGAGGCTTCAAAACTGCATCCAAAAGATTCCCCACAAAGGTTTCCCAAGAGACTGCGACAAACATCAATGAGGCCACTGATCCACAACCCAGGCACGGTGGCGGGGTGCTCTGAAAACCACTCGATCCTTTGTTGCGAATGCCGTGTCGATCCGCAACGCTGGAGCATCTTCCGTGCGTAGGTTCTCGCATTTGCCTCGCTTGACTGTGTACACATGGGCGCGTCCTCGAATCGCTGGGCCCTGCGATATCAAGCTTCAAGCCCTGAGAAGATTTGGGACAAAGGCTCGCGGATGACAGGACCATGCAAAGAAAAGCGGGAACAACGGCGGGGGGTGTCTTGAAAGCCTGTCCCTACGAGCAGCAATGCGCACAAGGGGGCGCAGCACCACCGACCGCCACACTCCAAAGCAGAGGCGACCGAATGCTGATGGCCTGGGAGGAACACGGCAGATGAATGCCGACGAAAAGCCACCAATAATGTAATAACGTAAATGCAATTAGTTGCCTTTCGTTATGGTCGGGTGGTCAGGGGCTGTTGCCTAGCATGTCACGGCGGCGGACCTGGCGACACGCTATGCCTTGCGAAGCGATAGCGTGTCACGACGCTTGGGCATGGGGATGTGGATAGCTTGTCGCGCCGCGGCGTGGTGGGCCAGAAAGAGGAAGGAGACGGCGGCGCGACACGCTAAGCCAAAGTTCCTGACCGCACATTCCAAGGTGTTGTCCCATCTGCGCGTACCCCACCTCTTGCTGTGAACGCTTCCCGCGTAACCCCGGGGCTGTGGACACTATTCTCGGTCTCCATCGCTTCAGCTTGTTCCAGGGCAGGGCGGCCGACAATCACAAATGAGTGAATCACAAACGAGTGAACCAGCTCATGGTTGTGCCCTGTAAGTTGGCCGCGCACTCACTGTGGTCGCACCGACAAAAAAGGTCACCCCATACATGCACACACACACATATATATATATATGCACATATATATACATACACAGTTATAACGACATATATTTATAAAGAGAGAAGAGAAGAGAGAGAGAGAGAGAGAGAGAGAGAGAGAGAAAGAGAACGCGAGAGAGGGAGAGGTACGGAAAGAGAGAGAAAGAGATACTGCCAAACCAGACGACACTATCACGATAACGAGGGATACAACAAGAGGGAAAACGAGAGCACGCGAGAGAGAGAGAGAGAGAGAACGAGAGAGATAGAGAGAGATATAACACTAGAGAGAGAAAGGGAAAGAGAGAGAGAGAGAGAGAGGCAAACAAACACAGATAAACTGAGAAACTGCGAAGGGGAAGCTGAGAGAGAGAGAGAGAGAGAGTTAGACGGGGAGAGCAAGAGAAAGAGCGATAGAGAGAGAGAGAGAGAGAACAAGAGAGAGAGAGAGAGAGATGGTTCAAGAGCAGCGCTGGTCTCTTAGGCGCGCGCAGAGAGGGGGGGGGCGTGCGGGCGATAGCGGGCGAGGGGATGCCTTGGAGCCCATGTCGCCGCAAGTGAACTGCGCTCCGCTCTCGCCGCAGCAGTCGGTGCCTGCAAGCGTACGTGGGGCACGGGCCTGCTCAGCCCCTCCTCCTCCTCCTCCTCCTCCTTCCTCCTCCCATCTCTCCTCCCTTCCCCTCCTCCTCTTCCCTCCCGCCCTCCCTTCCCCCCCTGCTCATCCTCGTCCTCGTCCTCGTCCTCCTCCTCCTCCCGCCCGCCCTGTCGCCCTCCCGCCCAAGGTTGGGCGGCCGGGGGTCGGGAGGCACGGTCGCGCAAGCAAGCGTCTCCCACCCTGGGGCGCTAGCCCGTCGACCCCGACTACGTTGGCCTGGGGTTGCGGCGCTCGCGGTGGGGCGGTCATGTCCCTGAGGGGCCTTTCACCGCATGAGCAATCCACTGGGGAGTCCCTCCTCCCCCCTCCTCCCCCCCCGTCCTCGTCCCCGCCCTCCCCCCCCCTCTTCCCTTGCTCCCTCTCCATCTCCCCCTGCTGCTGCTGCTGCCCAATCCACCTCCTTTTCCTTCTCCTCCTACTCCGCCTCCTCCTCCTCCTCCGCCTCCTCCTTCTCCTCCATGCCCAAGGAGCGGAGCGAGGGATCCCGTCGCCGCCTACAGCCCAAAAGTCGACTGTGGCCAGCGTGCCGTTGGTGCTGCGCCTCGCGGGGGGGGGCCGCCCCGTGCTCGGAACGCTTTCTCGGACTGCTATTTCTGCACATGTATAGCAAGGGGTACGCTTGTGTATATCCGCGTATATGTATGAACATATCTACGTACAAACGTATGCATGTACGTGTGTACGTGTGTTTGTTGACTTGCGTATGTGTATACATGTGCATATGTGTGCATGTGCATATATGTGTTGGTCGGCTATATGTGTACATGCGCATCTGTCGGTATACACGTATGTGTGTTTATGTATGTGTACAGATCCGCATATACGGACATTCACACACATATACATATGTAGTATATATACATGATCGGCCTCCCGTCCAAGATCATACCTCTCTCTGCTTCTCGTTCCTTCTCTTCCTCCGTCTCCGTTCCTTCTCTTTCTCCTTTCCCCTTTCTCTTTCTCCAAACACAATTCCTCTTCCTCCTCACCATCATCCTTCTCCTCCTCCTTTCCGTTTCCTCCTCTCTGTAGCAGCGCAAATCCAATAATACACAGTGTTTGGCGCCCTCGGAGCAAGGACACACTGTGCATGTTTGCTTATTATGGTTTGTTTGGTCTAGGATGCAAGGGACCATTTTTTGTTTGGGAAGCTCAAGTGCTCCCCGCGGCCTCCCCCCCAGCACCTCCTCCTTCTCCCCCTTCCTCTTTCCCCCTCCTTCTACTCCTTTCCTTTCCTCCTCCTTGCTGCAAAATAAGAGAACCAATAATACACAGTGTTTGGCGCCCTCGGAGCAAGGAAACGCTGTGCTTCACTGTTTTTCCTGTTTTTTTTGGGGGGGGGGGTCTAGGATGGAAGGAAACACGGTATATTTTTTGAGTTGTTTTTTTTGCGTTGGAAGCTCAAGTGCTCCCCGCGACCTCCTCTCCAGCGCCTCCTCCTTCTCCCCCTTCCTCTTTCCCCCATCCTTCTGCTCCTTTCCTTTCCTCCTCCTTGTTGTACAGCAAGAAAACCAAGACTACACAGTGTTTGGCGCCCTTGGTGCAAGGGAACCCTGTGTATGTTTGGTTTTCTGTTTTTGTTGGTCTAGTATGCAAGGAAACGCTGTGTTTTTTCTTGGGTTTGGGAAGCGCAAGTGCTCCCCGCTTCCTCCCCCCAGCACCTCCGCCTCCTCCTCCTTCTCTTCCGGAGCTCCCAAACCAACAAACAACAAACTAACCAAACACACGCAGTGTTTCCTTGCATCCCAGACGCCACAAAATCAGGACAAACAGACATACACAGCGTTTCCTTGCTCCGAGGGCACCAAACACTGTGTATTCTTGGTTTTCTTGCTTGGCAACAAGGAAAAGGAAAGGAAAGGAGGATAAGGAAGGGGAAAGAGGAAGGGGGAGAAGGAGGAGGTTTTGGGGGGAGGCCGCGGGGAGCACTTGAGCTTCCAAAACAAAAAAACAAATAAGCACAAGTACACAATGTTTCCTGGCATCCTAGACCAAAGAAGCCAGAACAACCACCCATACAGTGTTTCCTTGCTCCGAGGGCGCCAAACACTGTGTATTCTTGGATTTGTGCTGCTACAGAGAGGAGGAAACGGAAAGGCGGAGGAGGAGAATGATGATGGGCGAGGATGAGGAGGAATTGTGTTTGGAGAAAGAGAAAAGGGAAAGGAGAAAGAGAAGGAACGGAGAAGGAGGAAGAGAAGGAACGGATAACCAGAGAAAGGTATGATCTTGGACGGGGGGGGGGGGGGGGCAACCACGTATCTATATATAGATATATAGATATACAAACTACATGTATAAATGTATACATGTCGATCCATGTATGTATGTCGTCCAGCGCCCTCGGAACGAGCATCGGCTCAAGCTGCACCCAGGTCGCTCAACCCAGCCCCCGCGGGCTGCGCGCCCGCGCGCGGTGCGCGCTCGGTGCGCGCAATCGCCCTCGCGCCCCCGCGCGCCGCCCGCCTCCACCCGGAGAAGGGCACGCACCCGAAGCCCAACGACGGCGACGTGCGAGGCTGCACTCCCAGACATCCGAGGATCATCACGAACAGCGAACGTATCTATATCTATGCCCTTGCGGTCTGGCTTCTGGGGCGCGATCCTGCGGATACGCAGTCGCAAGGATGCGTTCCGCGCGGGGCATTCGCGAGAAAAACGTCCCGTATCCGCGGGGTCGCGGCCCAAGGGCCCTGCCCGCGAGGCCGCGGATACGAATATGTTTTCTGCCAACTGTGGTGTCGGGTCCTCGTTTTGAATCAGCAGCGCTGGGCGTGACCTTCCTTCCCTCCTCCTTCCCCTCCTCCCCCACCACGCCATGTCGGCACACCCGTCGCACATTCCCATAGGGAGCTCCACATAAAGCCCCAGTGGTTGCGCCCGCATGCAGCCACCATCCCACTTTGGTGCATCCCTCACTCGTTTCGCCTAAGGCCCAATGGTTGCGCCCGCATGCCGGCACCACCCCACTTTGGCACACTTGTCACACGTTTCTTGGCCCCACAGCGAGCTCCACCTAAGGCCCCGGTAGTTGCGCCCCCAAGCCGCCACCACACCACGTTGGCGCATCTCTCACATGTTCCGTGGCCCCGTAGGGAGCTCCTCTTAGGGCCCCAGTGGCTGCGCCCGCATGCCGCCACTACCCTACTGGGGCACACCCCTCACATGCTTCGTGGCCCCACAGGGAGCTCCACCTAGGGCCCCAATGGCTGCGTCCGTATACCATTACTTTAGACGTTTCGTGGCCCCAAATGGAGCTTCATCTAAGGCCCCAGTGGCTGCGTTCGCATGTCTTCTCCAGACCATTTCGGCGAACCCATCGCACGCTCATGGCCCCACATGGAGCTTCACCGAAGGCTCCTGTGGCATGAATCGTATGCGTGACCGCGCTCATGTCGGCACCACCCGTCGCACGTTTCGTGGCACCATAGCGATCTCCACCTAGGGCGTCAGTGGTTGCGCCCGCATGTCGCCGCCAGGCCACTTTGGCGCACCCCTCACACATTCCGTGGCCCCATAGGGAGCTCCACCTAGGGCTCCAAGGGTTGCGCCAACATGCCGCCGCCACTCCACTTTGGCGCACCCCTCACACGTTCCGTGGCCCCAGAAGGAAGCTCCGCCCAAGGCCCCAATGGTTGCGCCCGCACGCCGCCACCATCCTACTTTGGCACACCCCTCACACGTTTCGTGACCATGCCCTTCCCCCACCCCACTTTGGTATACTCCTCACACGTTTCGAGGCCCCACGAGCCGCTCCACCGAACGCCCCAATGGTTGCGTCCGCATGCCGCCTCGACCCCACCTTGGCGCACCCCTCGCATGTGCCGTGGCCCCATATGGAGCTCCACCTAAGGCCCCAGTGGTTGCGCCCGCATGCCACCACCACCCAACTTTGGCGTACCTCTCACACGTTTCGTAGCCTCACAAGGAGCTCCTCCTAAGGCCCCAGTGGTTGCGCCCGCAGGCCCCCCCATTCCACTTTGGCAAACCCCTCACACTTTTCGCGGCACCACGGGGAGCGCCACCTAAGGCCTCTATGGCTGTGCCCGCATGCCCGTGGCCCGATAAGAGGCCCCACTTAGAGCCCCAGTGGCTGCGTTCGCATGTCTTCTCCAAACAGATTCGGCGCACCCCATCATACGTAGTCGCTCAACGGGGAGCTCCACCGAAGGCTCTCGTGGCAGGAATCGTATGTGTGACCGCCTCCATTGTGGCACACACACACACACCACAGGTGGCCCCAGAGGGAGTCCCACCTAGGGCCCCAATGGTTGCGCCCGCATGCTGCCACCTCCACATTTCGGCACATCCCTCACAAGCTTCGTGGCCCCATGCCCCACTGGCTGCGTTCGCATACCTTCTCCAGACCATTTCGGCACACCCGTCACACGCCCAATAGGAAGCTCCACTGAACGCCCCAACGGCAAGAATCGCATGCGTGACCGCACCCACGTCGGGACACCCCTCACACATGGCCCCACAAGGAGCTTCATCTAAGACCCCATTGGCAGGAAACGCATGCGTGACCGTGCCCATGTCGGCACACCCCTCGCACGTATCGTGGCCCCATGTGGGAGCTCCGCCGAAGGCACCAGGAGGGGGGACACATGCGTCACCGCGCCTATTTCTGCACACCCCTCTTTTGGCCCCCCTGGGAGCTCCACCGAATACCCCATCGGCAGGAATCGCATGCGTGACCGCACCCATTTTGGCACACCCCTCGCACGTTTCGTGGCCCAATGGGAGCTCCACCAGCGGCCCCGCCGCATGCTGCTCCCCAGACCGCGCCCTGCTGCGTTCCAAAGCTAGGTCGGCAGATGCTCAGATCAGCCGTGACGGGTTACATCCAGATGTAACCCGTTGCGGCTGACCCTTGCGACCGTTGCTCCGTCCTTCTCACGCGCGTCTTTGTCCTTTTGCTAGCCCCCTCCCTCAGTTTCCACCTGTTCTGTGGCACTCGGAGCCGCGTAGGGTTGGGTCCTTAGCTAAGCTAATATTTTCCAATGCGCGGCCCCAAACAATCCTGGCCTCGTCCCTGGGGCCAATTTCTCGCCCCAGATCCACTTTTTGGTGGCCCGGGGGTCCCCACAACGGGCCCCAGAGGCCCCAGTCGAGGAAACACCGCCAGTGGACAAACTCAGACGAACTGTTTTTTGACGTCGGCCCAGGGCTCTCTGGTTAGAGGAGCAGGGCCTTTGTATACCAGCACAGGCTTTTGCCGTCGTCATCGTCGTCGTCGTCCGTCGTCGTCGTCGTCGTCGTCGCCGTGCTCCCACAGGTCGCCACACCCCTTCAGGGGGTGCGAAGAGATGCTCGCGCGCGGTTGCTTCGCTCTCCGCTTGGGTGTCCACAAAGCAGCGCGGTGACGGGCCGTGCGGTGACCTCGAAATACCCACAGATCTCACCGCGTCGTCCGTCGCCGCACGGCTCTGGGGATCCCCGATCTTGGCTGGAGGGGGCGTCCCTCTTCCAGGGGGCGGCCCGCGAGCGATATCAGACCCTGACATCCCGGCGTCGTAAGAACAGTCGCGGCGGGCAATTTTTGGCCGTTCCAGCCTCCACGGACGCCTGCTGGGCCCTGGGGCCGTCGAACAACTGCTCAGGATGACAAGCCGGGCTCCGGGAAGGGGTCCACACCTCTGGGGAGCCACGCGGGGAAGCAACCGCGACGTCGAACGACGGGGCCTGGCAATCGCTGCTCTTGCTGCGCGGCTCCAGGGGGCCGCGGGAGGGGGGCAAATCCAAGCGCGCGGCCAGAGCTGAGGGGACCCCTGGTGGGCCCGTGCCGAATGCCACCAGGATCACTCTGACAGCCGTCGTGCTACCAGAAGGAACGCTGAGTGAGGAACGAGGGGGCTTCTCCGACCACGGCGAGCCTCGGCCGCGAGCAAGTCCCACGAGGCCCGCTCCCAGCCCCCCCGCTGCGCGCGCGGCCGGCCCCCCGAGCCCCGCGCATGATGGGGGCCACGCAATACGTCAGGCCGTTGTGGAAAGCGACCGACTTCCTCGCGTCCACGTAGGAGCCCTCCTCTCGGCCACACGCAAGAGTGGCCCCAGGCAAGAGTGACCTGTGGCGCGCGGCTTTTGGGGGCTGCGGGGACGCCAAACCCAACCGTGCAGGCCAGTGCTGGGGGGACCCCTGTGGTCCCGCACCTGAAAGGTCACTCTGGCGAAAGGTCACTCTTACGCGTAGCCGATCCTTGAAGTAGATGACGCCAGAGTCCATGTACGACCGGCCCTGCGCAGCCAAGCGAAAGTCCCGTCAGGACGGGATCGGGAAGCCGGCCCGAATCGGAGTGTCTTTCGGAATCGAGATCGGATCAGATCGGTATGCCAACTTGCTGTATCGGATCGTCGGGGTCTCGGACTCGTATCTCGGTGGCGAGCCCAGGGGGAAGTGAGAAGTATCGGGCCTTCTCACAAGGCTCAGAAGTCCTCTGGCCTTCTGAAAGGTGTTCTAAGCCTCCCCCGAAAACACATATTACTTCTCAGAAGGCGCGAGGGCTTCTCAGAAGTCCCGCCGCCGTCTGAGAAGGTCTTCTCCTTCTCGCCTCCCCCCCTTGCCGCCGCCGAGTCTGGGATCGAGCTGGCTGGACTCGATGTCGAATCGGCTGTCGATCGGATCGGCACTGGTCAGGAGCAAGCGCCGCGGCGCTTCCAGGCCTCAACCCCCTAGCCCTCTGCTTGTCTAAATTGAAGGGGCCCAAGGACACACAAATAAACAGACACAGATCCCAGGATCCCCCTATATCTTTGCATATTTTCTGGATGTTCGCCTTCCCCTCCACTTCCCGTATCCGCCACCGTGCCTCCTGGCACGTTGAGGCGTGGTAGAATGCCGAGTGCTGTCTGGCAGGGTTTCTATAATCTTCTACGGGCCCCCCCACCTCCTCGGGAAGCGCCTCGCCGCGTGCACCGGCCATACTTCCAGGGGGTTCCTGGGCGGCCATGGCGCCTCCCTGGGGCTCTCCAAGGCTTTCATGACGGCCAGGCAGGCCCCCAAAAAGGATCCAAGTGGGCCCCGAATCGCCGAAGCGATCGCTCGAAGACGCCCAAGATAGTCTCAAGATGGCCCAAAAGGCTTCTAAGGCGCCCCAAGAGGCCTCCAAGAAACCTCCCAAGAGGGCCCCCCCCCAGGCACAAATCTGTGCTTCTCCTTGCGTTATTGAATGGTTTGAGCGTTCTCGACGCTTCCACGAGGGCCCAAAGACGGCCTAAGAGCGCCTCAGGATGGCCCAAGAGGCGCCCAAGACAGCGGAACGCGAACCGAAAGTCCGAGCCTTCCGCCCCAAGGGGCCCCCAGGAGGCCCCAAGAGGCGCCCAAGAGGCCCCAATAGGCTCCAAAAAGGCCCCCAAATAGGCCCCCAAACGTCCCCCGAGAGGCCTCGAACAAGTGCCTCCAAAGAGGCCCCCGAGAGGCCTGCCACGAGATCCCAACGATGATGATGATGATGATGATGATGATGATGATGATCATCATCATCATCATCATCATCATCATCATCATCATCATCAACATCAACATCAACATCAACATCATCATCATCATCATCATCATCATCACTACGACCATCATCATCAGCAGCATCGTCACACGCTGTTTGTTCGGCGGGGGACGAGTGTTCTAGAAATGAATGCTCGCAACGATGAGCGTGCTGCTCTTCCGCAGCACCGAGGCGAAAGCAAACATCCTCTCAAACAAAGAGATCGGCACACTATCCTCCAAAGAGAGACCCCGCAGGTGGTTCCGAGGGCAGGGCGGGCGGGTGAACCGCAGATGGCTTCGGGTACAAGCAAGCAACAGAGGCGACAAAGCTAATATGCTGCTGCTACCTGAAGCGACGACACCCCACGCCCCGCTAATATGTCCACACGCGCCCCCATGATACGCTGTTTGTTCGGCGGCGAGCGAGTGTTCTAGAAATGAATGCTCGCAGCGATGAGCGTGCTGGTCCTCCGCAGCACAGAAGCGAGAGCAACCAGCCTTTCCAACAAGGAGATCGGCGCACAATCCTTCAAAGAGAAGCCCCCATCCTCCTATTCAGGGCTGGCATTATAGATGGAGGCTCTCGCGAGGGAGAAGAGGGAGCGAGCGAACGCAAAGTTCAAATCATCAGGTCTTCTCACTGCGGGCGGTGTGCATCTGACGCCTTTTGTGTTTCTACCCCTGAGACGAATGTGGGGAAAAAAACCAGTTCTGTCACATATGCCCGTCCTGTTGAGACAAGTTCGCTCAAGTCCCTGTACGTCCTCGGGCTCAGAAGCAGCAAACAAGTCCACGCACCGATGCCTCCAATAAACCCCAAACGTGCATCTGTCACTCACGAAATTGGTGATTCCGATCACTGGACTATTGCACAATTCTTTGCCAAGGTGTGTCCACACACGGCTTCCTTGAGGCATCTCCAGCAAAAACTGAACTCCGGATTCCCAGCAAGTTGTCGCGACAGGTAGTACCTGTCGCATTGCTTGCGCCTGCTACTGTCGACGACAGTAACATTACAGCAACTTCGCCTCGCCGAGCGTGCGCGCTGAGTCGGTGCTTCAACGGGGCACTTAGCACAGCGTGTCCCAGCGCGTCGGCTAGCCATATCCAGGCGGGCACCCATTGGGCCGCCAGGCGCGAGCCTATGCCCTCCAAGCGATCTCCGATCATCAACGCCTTACTCCGCTTGGAGAGGGCTGGGTGCCTCCTGGCAGCGGCACCGCGCGGCCCCACAGCAAGGCGGGCTCCAACTCGCGCAGGCACTGCTCGCCGCACGCCAGCAACACCGCGCTGTGGCCCTGCGTGCGCTGCCGCAGGCGCGCACTCTTCTCGTGCCGCGCCATGTTCTTCAGGTGCCACCAGCCTCCTCTGCGCTGCACCTCGGCCTGGCTGCGCTCGTTGTTCGCACGGTCGATACTCGCGCCTGAGTGCCTGGCCTGGTATGGCGTGATCAACCGCAGCTGCATAATATCGCAGGTCGCCTTCACCTGGCGGAGCAGCATAGGGTAGTCGAACCCCTACACCGCCTCGTGCGTGTTGAGCGTCTGGAGGTGTTCCAGCACAGGCCCCAGCCACAGCAGCCACGAAGAGTCCAGCTTCACGCTCAGGTCGAACTCCCCCACCTTGTCGGGCGCCCCTCGCTCCTGCGGGTGCATCAGCAGGCCACAGTAGCGACTGCCTGCACAGGGCCTCACTATACCCACAGGGCGCAGCCTGAGGAGGGACGAAGGTCGAAGGTAAGTAGAAACCGCCAGAGCCAGAAACACTGCCATCATTCGTTGAACACGCAAGTCCTGGCCATGCATAAGGGCACACCATGCGATCAAAGACTCGACATCCTGGCTCGGCCAGGCGTCAAACGCTTCCAGCCCTTGAGCGCCTCCCACATCCGTTGCAATGAGCTCGCGCCCAGCCGTCCGTACTTTGGGTAGAACTGGTTCACGGCCGCCGCCACACACATGCCCGTCGAGGCCTGCTCGTCCTGCAGGTAGAGGGAGGTGTAGTGCACCAGGCAGGCGTCCATCGTCTCCGACGGCATCTCGAAAAAGTGCTGGCGGCCACACCTCTCCTTCAGCTGCTCCAATACTCTCTGGTGCTGAGTCCTCACCCTGGGCGCCACGGTGCTCGACTTTAGGTATCGGTCGATCGGCACGCCGTCTTCGATCGCCCGAGAGACTGCTGAGCGGCGCCGCCTGACCCGCCTCGCCAGCGCCCGCTGCCGTTTGGCGGCGTTGGCAGCCTCTGACTCGCTGGTAGTGCCGCTGGAGATCTGTTCTGCTGACCGTGTCCGCTTTCCAATGACGCGCCTTTGGGTATCTGCAGGCCGCGGCTCCCCGGCAGCTTCCAGGTTCTGAGCCGCTGATCCTCCTGCTGGCGCCCCGCCCTGCAGCGTCGGAGGCAAGGTTGATGGCCTCCTGCAGCTGGACTCTGCCGGCAGCTGCCGAATCAGCACCCTCGTTCGCGGAACATATGGGACAGGAAGGGAATGCGTATGGGGCCACGAAGAGCGCGAACGAGCGGGGGGCACGAAGGGCAGATAATGCGGGGCCACAGAAGGCAACGACGGGGCCACTGAGGGTAGCAACTGGGCCACGTGGGACAGCGATGGGGCCACGAAGGGCGACAGCGGGGCCACGAAGGGCATGCATATGGGGCCACGACGGGCGCGAACGAGCGGAGGCCACGAAGGGCACACATAGATGGGGCCACGAGGAGCAGCGAGGGGGCCACGAAGGGCTGCAACGGGGCCACGAAGGGCAGCAAGGGGGCCACGAGGGGCTGCAACGGGGCCGCCCCGAGGGGCTGCAACGGGGCCACCAAGAGCAGCGAGGGGGCCTCGAAGGGCTGCAACGGGGCCACGAAAGGCAGCGAGGGGGCCACGAAGGGCTGCTACGGGGTCACGAAGGGCAGCGAGGAGGCCACGAAGGGCTGCAACGGGTCCACGAAGTGCAGCGACGAGGCCACGAAGGGCTGCAACGGGGCCACGAAGGGCAGCGAGATCCCGATTCCTAAATAATCTGTGAGGGAGTCCTAAGCGTGAGCGCGACTCCTGGGTGCCTGAGTGTCGGGAGCGCGGCGCTTGAGTAAATTGCAGGAAATTCCAAAGCAAGAGCGCTATTCTGGAGTAAGTTACAAGCAAGTCTCCAGCGAGAGGGCGACTCCAGAGCGCCGAGAGAGCGATTCCTGAATATATTGTAAAGAAGTCCCAAGCGAGAGCGTGATTCCTGCATAAAATGCGAGGAAGTCTCGGGCGGGAGCGGGGGTCATGGCTAAATTGTGAAGAAATCTTAAGCGGGAGCCATTGTTGTAACCCGGGGGCCAACAACGCAATCTGAGGAATACTGCAGACTTTCCCTAATAAAAAACAGGGTTCGAGCGCAGGGAGGGGCACTTCAATTGAAAAATACAACGTGCACCGGAGGGGGGGATCAACAATAGTTATTCGGCAGTAGTGAGAGTTCAACAACAACCAACAACACCAAAAACAAGCAAACGCACAAACAAACAACAAAACCAACAACACCACCACCAACAACAACAGCAACAACATCACCAACAACAGCCTAAACCAAACAACCACAACAACACCAACACCAATAACACCAACAACAATGACAACACCACCAACGACAACAACAACACACATCCAACTCATCAACAACAACAACAACACCAACGACAACAACAACAACAACAACAACAACAACAACAACAACAACAACAACAACATTAATAATAATAACAACAATCATCCGCATCGCGGGATCTCACTTCAGCCACGCACCCAGGGACAGTGAATGACCGTTCGGCCCCCTCACTCTGACGAGGGGCCAACGGTGGGGGATTACGAGCTGACATTCCGAGCCCTTCCCTCCACGATGGGCCCGTAAGACCCTCAGGACCCCCAAAAGGCCTCCAAGAAGTCCCTAGAGAGCCCCAAGATGCCCTCAGGGGTCTTGAAAAGACTCGAAAGAGTCACTACCGAGGCGCCCACAAAAAGCCTGAAGAAGCCTCCGAGAGGCCCCCCAAACGCCCCCAAGAGGTCCAAAGAGACCTCAGCGAAGCTCACCAAATGCCTCCAACAGCCCGCCAAGAGGCCCCCGGCAGGCATCCCAGGAGACCCTCATATGCATCCAAGAAGCCTTTTGGCCGCAGCCCACGCACGGTGAGGGCTTGGTCCGAAAGCCACAACATAACTCCCACGACCGTCGCAAGCTCTCACTACTTCTAGGGGTCGGCGGAATGGCGTAAGCCACTTGCATAAAGAACGAATGGACTTTTCAAGCCACGGCGAGCCTCGGCCACGAACTGGCTTCCCGACCTGAGTGTAAGGAACATCCCAAAGCCTTGAGCCCCTCCTTAAGCCAGTGGTCCTTACTTCAACAACTTGACTGCGTTCCGGCTCACTACATCTGACAGCCCAATCAACTGCGATCCAACGTGAGTGGATCTCAGCGTTGAAATGTGTTCAACACGACAATACCCGAAACACCTTATTTGGGCGCGCTGAGGTGTCCAATATGCCGTGTTCCCTTACATAGGCGGCAACCGGCAGTGGCATGGCAAACGCTACGACGCCAAGCCACGACAACGACAAACGACCTTGTCTTGAATGGGATCCACGTTGACGTAGCTAGCCATCTTGCCGTAAACGAAATACTGGGCGGTGTACATGTACCAAGCCCGCTCCCCGATGATGTAACCAGCCACGATGGCGGTCCATCCGCAAACTTGATGCGCTTCTTGAATTATTTTGCTCATCCTCTTTATCCTCCTCCTCCGTCCATCTCTCTTTCTCTTCCGTGTCCCGCTAAAACGTCGGCATCGGTAATGATATTCCTCCTATTCGGAAACTGTCGATGCTTCCGCTGTTGTGTCCATCACTTGGTCAGACGCGCACTCGCGGGTGATTAACAAACACCCGGAACACTGCCGTTCAATCCAATCCCGTGTGATGTTATGTACTGTGACTCGTCCGTTCTGGTGCGCCGAAGCCGCGCCAACAATGCTGGTGCCCCACGGTATCACCCTGAAACACGATTTGGTGGCCTGTTGGTATGCGGTGCTGTGGCATAGGAGCCGGGTGGAACCAATCACGGTGCCGTCAGGTCCGATCTGGCAGCTCGCTGCCCACGGTGCCACACTTGGATCCCGCGGGCGGTCCGGTGCTTTTCGGAGCCAAGCGATACCGCACCCTGGTGTCGCGCTGTGCAGATTCGAGGTGCCCTGGAATTCGACTCGGTGGCCCCGTGCCGTGTTCTGTCGTAGAGGGGATCCTACCACCAGTCACTGAAGACATCTGTGCAAAATGTAACTCCTAATCGTGAGGCCCATCCTTATCCCCACAAGCTCTGCAAACAATGCCCGATCAATGCACCTGATGTGTCGCGCGTGCTGTGTCTTGTATGCCCTGACATGCCACATGTCAGGGCATGCATGGCACGGCACGACACGCATGTCAAATGCGTGTCGTGCCGCCCGTGCCGTACGTGCCATGCTGTGCATGTCGTGCAACGCGTACTGGTCGACGCTGGCAATGGCGCGCGTGCTATGTCACGTATGCCGTGTGGCGGCGTCGGCATCGTGAGAACTGTGCCGTCTTGCATGCCGTGCCGTGCCAGGCAAGCCGTGGTGTGCGTGCCGCACTGTATGGTCCGTGCCGTGCGCGCTGTTCCATGCCTGCTGTGCAGTGCCGCGCGCTCTGCGACACGAGCGCATCTGTTTTAAACGGCTTCGACCAGCGTGCCGTGCTGCGCTTTTCGTGGCGTGCGTGCCGCGCCATGCATGCCCTGCTGCGTGTTCGCTTGCTTGCATCCGCCGATGCGGGTGAGTCGTGGAACCAAAACCAACGCTTCTGACCCCCGTTTGAATATTGTCTGGGCTCGGTTTCTCGCTGGCTTTCTCGAAGAGCGGGCCGGCGGCAACATCAAACGACAACAACTTGCACCTGTCAACGTCGATGCGCTGCTCCTCCCTGGCTGCCTCGGGAGGGACGGGTATGTCTGGCACCCCGGGCATGAGTAAACAACCACGTCGCAATCTACAGTTGCAGGCTGCCGTGGAGAGGCGGGCGATGTAGTTGGCAACGGCGCTTCACGCGCGGGGAAGCCGCCTCTGGAGCGGTGGGCGTCCACTCTCGGGCGCCCAGCCTTAAAAACGGATCGTGGCGGCAGGCGTACTTATGAGTGGTCGTACCATGGTCGGCGGCCCCTCCCTCGCTTACCCCTCCTTATTCCCTTCTCCTTGTTATTGGCCCTCTCACTGACCAGCGTCCTTCGGGTCTCGGTCTCCTTCTCCCTCCTTTGAATCGCCTTCCTTCTTGGCAGGTGTGGAGGGTGAGGCGACATGTCGGTGCGAAGCATGGTCTTGCATCCCACCGGCGCATTCCTTAAAACACCAGAACACCTTCTCTTCTCCCTATTACTTGCGCACGTTAACTGCCCTCGGTCTTCCGGCTGCTCCGAACCGGGCAGCTGCACCTGTGAGTGGTGTAGAAGCGACCTAATGCTTCTACGTACCTCGCGACGCCTGGATCTTTGATCAACAAGTTGATCCTTTACTTTTCCCAGGCCGCACACGAGCAGGTGACGACGACACCTTGAGACTAGTGGCAGGATTCAAGCGCCCAGCCCTCTCACCGACGTTCGATTCGCAAGCGCCCTCCGCCTGACGCGATTTCTCCTGAAATGGAATAGACTCGTCATCGTCACTGTCATCGTCAAATGGTGATGTTACGCATGACGATCACCAATGATCCCACTTCCACTCACTGTTGCGCTCAATCTAGCGTCAATGTTGTCCGTGTTGTACCTTTGTAATGCGGAACGCTTCAAAACATATTACCTTGCACCCCGAATAACACAAGAAACGCGTGCTCGCACGGTTGCCGCACCATGCCGTGCCATAGCGCGTGGTGGCAAGTAATGCCGTCCAATGCCTTACCGTGTGCCTCGAAAGCTGGATTGAATACCCGGGATGGTGTGCCATGCGCAACAAGTAACACATGTATATCTACATACCTATATACATATACATATGTATATATATATATATATGTATATGTAGAAACAAATTTATGTATACATATAATATAAGTTTATGCTGGCATAACCTATCGGAATGTGGGTGCCGTTGCTAGGGCCAGATCAAGACAAAACAAATCTCTCCTCTGGCGGCCGGTGCTCCGCGGTTGTCCCGTCGGCAGTCCCGTCGGTTGTCCCGCGGTTGTCCCGACGGTAGTCCCGTGGTTGTCCTGTGGTTGTCCCGATGGTTGTCCAGCCGGTTGTCCTGATGGTTGTCCCGATGGATATCCCGATGGTTATCCCGATGGTTGTCCCGATGGCTGTTTTGATGGCTGTCCCGGTGGATTTCAAGAAAAAAGGCTCTGCGCCTTCAGCTCACTGACATTTTCGCAACAAAAGCAACTCAAACTGCGCTGGTTGTCCCGATGGCTGCTCCGATGGATACACAGTGAGATCGACAGATAGATAGTGATACCGATAAGCGGATAATGCTTGCTCCACCCCCCATCCTCATTATCGGCCTTTGGACGGTCTTACAGGTATGCGTTTAAACAAATGATACCGTATGTTATGGCCCAGTATACCCTAATGTTAAGTCGGGCGTGTCCCCCTACAGCGGGATTTTCGATGAGAAATAAAAAATACTCAAGAAATGCTCCAAAATGGTCAACAAATATTCAACAAATAGTCCCCATATTATTTTTGACTATTTTTGAATATTCCCCCTGTCGAGGGACAGGCCCGATTTAACCCTAATGCTAATGCAATCTTGTGTGCCAGAGAATTCGGGGACTGGTGCCAGGTAGTTCTGGGGGCCTCACCGTGCGGAGCTGTGCCGCAAACCTCGAACGCCGACCGAGTTGCAAAGTGGTGCGGTGCTGTCTTATGCAATGCTGTCCCTCCGACTTCAACTCTGTTTGCCTCGACCCAGTGCCGCACTGAACAATGTCGTGCGTCGACGTAAAAGACTCTTGAAGTTGCTGTGTGGTGTGTCTGGTTGCTGTTCAGGAACACTGCCACGTGGTGCCGTATCATGGGAAACCCGCGCTAGGTGCCCGTGGCTGGCGCAATGCGGTGCCATGTAGCGCCGTGCGCCCCAATTTCTAACTTGGATGTCAAGGGGCCGCTCTGTGCGGTGCTGTGCCGTCTCGTGTGCCCCGAAACCTGATCCGGATGCTTCGGGGATGATGCCCTGGCAGCGCCCGCGGTTGCGCCCAGGCCCCGGCCCCGGCTGCTGCCGCGACTCCGCTACCCTGGCTGGCCGCTCCGGCCCGCCCACCGCGGAATTCTTCCACGTCTGAGTGCCTTCCTCCTTCCCACCCCGCGCGGCCGCCCTCTTCTCCTCCTCGTGCTCTCGCACGCCGGACAATTTGCCTATCGGTGCCCCCGATTAGCCCGACACTGGTGCGGATCGCCTCCGCCTCGCCGCCGACAAAACAATTTCGGAGATGATGCCGCTTGGCACCTAGCCGTGTGATGCCATGTCGAGCGGGGACTGAGCCGCGCGCCTCGAATTCAGGTTCGATGACACTTTAAGCCTAAAGTATTCCATAGACCACCCATTGGGTGACAAGGAGGTTGGGGATGGGTGGCATCATCTTTGATTTGCGTTGGACGCGCAACCCAGTTCACGAGTTGACGCACATGAGGCATCAAGATGATTCGCCATTTACCTGATGATACTGGAGAAAAGATCAATAATAGTCTTTTAAGGGCTACAGGGCTATGGGGCTATTGGGCTATAGGGCTATGGGACCATGGGACTATAGGGCTATGGAACTATAGGGCTGGGGCTGTAGGGCTGTAGGGCTATGGGGCTATCGGGCTATAGGGCCACAGGGCTATAGGTCTATAGGGCTATGGGGCTGTAGGGCTATAGTGCTGAAGGGCTATGGAGCTATGGGGCTCTGGGGGTATGGGGCTATAGGGCTATAGGGCTAGAGGACTACAGGGCTACAGGGCTATAGGGCCATAGGGCTATAGAGCTGAAGGTCTATAGAGCAATGGGGCTCTGGGGCTGTAGGGCTGTATGGCTATAGGGTTCTGGGGCTATGGGGCTATGGGGCTATTGGGCTATACGGCAATATGGCTATGGGGCTATATGGTTGTTGGGCTATAGGGCTAGAGGGCTATAGGGCTAAAAGGCTATAAGGCAATAGGGCCATGGGGCTGAAGGGCTATAGGGCTATAGTGCTGAAGAGCTCTAGGGCTGTAGGGCTCTAGGCCTGTAGGGCTATAAAGCTATAAGGTTCTGGGGCTATGGGGCTATAGTTCTATTGGGCTATACGGCTATATGGCTATGGGGCTATATGGCTGTTGGGCTATAGGGCTATAGGGCTTAAAAGGCTATGAGGCAATGGGGCCATGCGGCTGTAGAGCTATTGGGTTGTAGGGCTACTGGGCTATAGGGTTATGGGGCTATAGAGCTATAGGGCTGCAGGGCTATAAGACCATAAATCTCTAGGTCTATTGGGCTGTCGCAGAAATCGGTGACACATCGTACCTAACCGTATGGATCCGCTAGGTCCCTACAGAGGCAAGCTCTGACAGGGGAACACATGACACCAGAGAAAAAACACAAATCATGATTTCTGTTAGGGCTACGGGCCATAAGGCGGCTATAGGGCTGTAGGGCTATAGGGCTATATGGCTACAGGGCTATATGGGCTATAGGGCTATAGGGTTATTGAGCTATAGGGCTATATCTTTATATGTATATATATATATATATATATATATATATATATATGTATATATATTTATTGGGCTATATGGCTGAAGGGCTAAAGGACTGTAGGGCTATAGGGCTCTAGGGCTATAGGGGTACAGGACTATAGGGCTATTGGGCTATAGGGCTATTGGGCTATAGGGCTATTGGGCCGTAGGTCTATATGGCTATAGGGTTATATGGGCTATAGGTCTATAAGGAGCACCAAGGCACCCCGGCACCCGGGCACCCCCGGGCACCTCCGGGCACCCCCGGGCACCTCCGGGCACCCCCGGGCACCCGTGCACACAGGCACCCGGGCACCCGGGCACCCCTGGGCACCCGGGCCCGCCGCCGAAATCGGCGGCCCACCTCGCCTAACCATATGAATCCGCTAGGACGCCCACAGAGGCAAGCTCTGATTGGGGAAATATCGGCAAGCTCTGATTGGGGGAAGATATCTACATGCCTATATGTTTACCTATATATTAATGATACCGGAGTAGGACCCCAATCATAATGTTTATCATGGCTATAGGTCCAGAAAGCTATAGGGCTATAGGGCTGTAGGGCTATAGGGCTATAGGGATATATGGCTATATGGGCTATAGGGCTGTTTGGCTACAGGGCTCTAGGGCTAAAGGGCTGTAGGGCATAGGGTTATAGGGCTATAGGGCAATTGGGCTATATGGCTATAGGGTTATATGGGCTATAGCGCTATAGGGCTCTATAGGGCGATAGAGCACCAGGGCACCCGGGCAACCACCCCAGGCACCTCCGGGCACCCCCAGGCACCTCTGGGCATCCCCGGGCACTCGGGCACCCAGGCCCGCCGCCGAAATCGGCGGCACACCTCACCTAACCATATTCATCCGCTAGGACCCCTACAGACGCAAGCTCTGATTGGGGAACTACGCACGTAATTATCTTTTGTAGCTGTCAATATATGTATAGATGTGTATGTATGTATGTATGTATGTAGATACATGTCTCTCTCTATATATATACACATACGCGTGTGTATATAGTTGCCGACCCTACTATATTCATGCATACAGTCGGGGCGTTGACCTAAGGAACCCTAAATAAGGAACGAGGCCCCTATTTTCCATAAGTTAAACTTCGATTTCCGATCGGAAACATAAGGAAAACCTGAGGCAAGCTTTGAAACACTCAAGGAACGCGGAGCCCCTCCACAACCAAAAGGGTTCCTTCTTCAGGGCCCCGACTGTATACATTTATATACATATATACATGTCGAGACAGCCATCGTTATACCCATTATGTATGTATGTATGTATATATATATATATCCAACTATCGGTCTCACCATCTATCGGTCTCACCATCAATCTGTCTGTCGATCTCACGACCGTGGTCTCCCCTGGACGAGCACGCTCACCTGGCACCCGTTCCCTCGCCGTTCAGTGCAAGAGCGAGACTGCCTCGGACCCTGTCGCGAACAATCGCGACCAGAGCCTTGCACCTCATCCTTCTGGCAATTTCGAGCCAGATCGATCTGTAATGGTCCCAGGGGTCCAGACCGAGCGAAAACGCCCAGTGTGAACAACCTGCAAAGCCTGGACCTCAGGGTCCGCCAACGCAGGAGCGAGACTGCCGCGGAGCACAAAAGCGGTCTCCTGCGACAGCAATCCACGCGCGCGCTGGTCTCTTGTTCTTGTACCGCGTCCTGGCACCGTACGTCACCGCGGCGTACAGCGCCGCAAAGCACAGCACGATGAGGATGGACAGGGCCTCGGGAGAAATCTCGACCCCCTCTTCCCTCCTCCCTGCTCCTCAAACCCCCACTGGAGGAGCAGCCAGCGGCAGAGATATGCACTTTCGGAAGTCCGCCTGACTTCTTGGATCGGCGCTGGCCCCCCCCTCCCTGGCGCTCGGAGTGCGCCAAGGGCGGTGTCGGAGGCGCCGACAGGGGGGCCCGGCGCAGATCCGAGGACTCCGCGCGGAGCTCCGAAAGCTGCTGCTTATGCAATTTGTCCTTATTCGCTCGTTTCCGCCGTCTCCGCCGCTCTGTCCTCGCTCTTGCCTGTGCCTCGCCTGACACGAGCCTGTACTCACCAGTCGGAAGAAGTGGGTAAAGACATGCAGCAGGAAAGCGTTCGAAGTAGATCGGGTTTCCGCCCGCCCCATAAAGATGAAGGAACAGGGACAATCGCTAGATGATTGAAGTAGTAAGGCGTTTGAAATAATTTTGACTTTGAAATGCAAAAATGCTCACTTTCACCAACCGATAAGTATTCGCGTTCTGGGCCCGCTGAGTCTGCCGAGTGCTGACTGCTGGGGCGAGGGGAACAAGAAGACGCGCGCTCGAGCAGCTCGAAACAGGCACGCGCCGACCGCGCGCTCTTCACGAACCGCTGCCGTCGATCCGAGAGTACATCGACTCTCGCGGCGCCCGGCCTCACACCAACGGAGACACCCCCAGACCCCCAGGACGGCTCGAGAAGCGCATCCGAGGAAATCTGCAAATACAATACCGATACCGCTGCTTTCCAGACCTCTCCCGGGGTGCGCTCTGACCAAGATTCCGAAGCGAATCCTGCGGTGGCGACGAGGGCCTACCGGGAGGCCGAAAAATGCCCACACGAGGGAGGGCAGCGGCATCGGTGCCTTTTCCTCCTCCGAGCCTCACGCGCCTCGGGCGCCCGCCGACGGCAGACTCCCACTGGCGCGGGGACCCCTCCTCCCCGCACCCCTCGCTCGGGCGTTGCCCCCCACGCCCAGCCCCGCACACCGCTCGGAGCGCTGCTCGGTGGGGCGGGGGGGGGGGAGGCGATGCGCGGCGTGGGGGCGAAGAGAGGCTGCGGTGCCCTCTTCCTGCAGCCCTCAGCCTCAGTGCCCCCCTTCCCCCCCGAGTGTACTATCCCTCCCCCCCACCTTGCCGAAACCCGCGACCCCACGCGGCGGGGGCGGCGCCTCAGGCGCAGGGGTGCGGGGAGGGGGGGTCTGGCGCTGGCGGAAGTCTGTCGCCCGCGGACGCCTGAACTTCTTGCGCCTGTCACGAGGGCGCCAGCTAATACCACCCATTCCCGTCCTTCGGGTGCGCCGAGGAGGGGTAGCCCAGGAAGAGGGGGGGGAGGGCGCATCGTGGCCAGAGGCAAGACACGTGCGCGGACGAGTGGGGGCCGCCAGGAAAAGCATCGAGAAAAAATGTCTCTCTTCCCTCTCCCTCTTTCTCTCTCTCTCTTTCTACCCTTGGCCCCAGGGGCTCCCTCCCTCCAGGAAGGACAGGCACCCCCGCAAGGGACCCCCAGGGCAGCCGGAAGGCCATTGTCCGCCCGCAGGGCCGGTGCCCCGCGAGCCGCTCGAATTTATCGGCGCCAGGAAGGAGGATGAGGAGGAGGAGGAGGAGGAGGAGGAGGAGGAGGGGGAGGAGGAGGAGGAGGAGGATGAGGAGGGAGGGGGAGGAAAAGCGGGGGGCGCGCTGCGGCAGGGGCGGCAAGGCAAGGGGAAGGGAGGGAGAGGGGGAGGAGGCCTGGGGCGGGGGCAGTCGGCAGGCGGCGGTCGTCGTGGTGGTCGTCGTTGGGGTTGTGGTGAAGGTCGTGGTCGTGGGGCAGGTCGTGCAAGTCGTGGTGGTCGTGGTGGTCGGCGGGCTGGAGGTGGTCGTGGTGGTCGCGGTGGTCGTCGTTCGGGTGGTCGTGGTGTTCGTGGTCGCGGTGGTTGTCGTCGGCCAGGTCGAGGTGGACGTGGTGGCGTGCTAGTTGTGGTCGTGGTGGTGGGCGCGGTGGTCGTGCTGAGGGTGGTTGAGGCGCTGTTTGGCTGCTCACACCGCACTAAGCAGCATCTCCGCGTTGCCGAAAGCCAAACAGCGCTGGATCTTCCTCCAGGTGGCGGAAATCACGCCCGACCGCTCGGCCTCTGGTAAGTCCTGGTCGCAAGAGCGGACGAAGGCGACCAACTCCTCGCCTGGCCGGCCAACCGACGCCAAGACAGCCGGGATGAACTCCCTGCTGGAAGGGGCGTAGCGCGCCCGCTTCCTGTCGACCGCTTGGGTGGCCATGTCGAGGATGGCCTCCTCCCACACTCCAGTGTCGGGGTGCTGGCGATCCCAGGCAGGGACACGCTGCTCGGTCGTGGCCCTGTGGCCCGTCTGAGCGTAGTGCCAGGGCGCGCTCCAGTCGCGCAGTGAGTTGTGCCTGTAGTCCCTGCTGTCCCCGCACCCGCACTTTCGGGCGTGCCGTGCCTTCCATTTATTCCTCCAGGAACGGACCGAATTCGCCGCAAGTGAAAATAACAGTGACACGGAGGCATACGTCGGTATACGAACGCAGCCAAGGGCTTCGCTGTAACGCCCAAGGTGGCTGTACAACGCGCCGGGCAAAGACATGCTTCAAGCTTGCATGCAGCACTAGCGTTTGGCACAGCCTACGGCCTTGCCATCAGCAGTGGTTGCCTGGCCGACGGCCAGGGCATGCGAATGACCAGCTCGCCTGGCATCCCGTCGTTGCACATTATCTGTACAATCAAGTTTGGCACACTCGTCCGGAGATAGACGGATGAACTTTCGAGGAGCGGCGCACATGGCGTCCCAACACCGTGTGCGACGACTATCGCAGAGATGAGCCAAGAGGCGCAAGCGAGACCGGAAATGCGTGCCACAGACTTGGCACACACCATCCGCTAAGCAGAACACGCGCTGTGGAGCCTTCACCCCGTGCTTCGCACGGGCATGCGAACGCAGCGCCTTGCTAGTAGCAAACGCACAATCGCACTGGTCACACTTGAAGGATGCAACGTTGGCACCGCTACAAATAGAGGCAGGTGCTCCGAGATCGCACACCGACTCGGCAAAGTAAATGCAATTGACAGCGCTGGACCATCTGGCAGGAGATTCAACGAAAACCCTCAGGACCCGCTTCCCACGGGACTCATTCCTGGACATCCGCCGATATGAATCTCGCAATCCGCGGCCCCGGGTCCCGAACCCCTTCCCCAGGGCCCCACTTTTTCCGCCCCAGCTCAGCTTTCGGTGGTCCCGGGGCCCGATGACGGGCCCCGCGGAGACGCAGATGGAAGAAGCGACGCCTGGATCGTAGAGACAATCTCGCCGGAGACCTGGGCTTGCTTCCTGACGGCTGGTGGGGCGGCGCACAGAAGCCCGGGGTGCCCCCTCGCCCCCCGGGTCGGAAGACACCTCGGGCCCCAGGGGCGCACCTCCGCCTCGGCCAGCGCCCGACCTCCCTGGCGCCGCCCTCGTCAGACCCTCCCTTCTCCTCCTGCACAGCCATCGCGCTACCAGAGAGTCGGCGGCGCGCCAGGGGGGGAGGGCGAGGCAGGAGGGGGCGCGGGCCTCCTCCCAAAGCTCAGAAGGCCTCCGACCTTCTGGGGAACTCTCCAAGCCTTTCTCCGAAGCCCCGCCGCTCTCCGAGAAGGCCTGGCCCCTCTCACTTCCCCTTCGTCGCGCCGCCGACAGAAGGAAGGAAACACTTTTCTGGACACGGGGAGCCTCGGCCACGAACAGGTTCGTTGGCCCATGAATCTGAGGAACGGCCCAAAAACCAGAGCCCATCCTGAGCCCCAAGAGTCCTTGCTTTAGCGTCTCGACTGTAGGCGAGAGCTCACGATACGTCCCGTTAATTCCAGAGCTTCTGGCGGGCTTCCGCCGTTTGTGCTGGACTGTTCGTCCCTGGCTGCGCGGGCCAGCAGACAAAATAGGCTGGAGCTCTCGGAACGTATCATTTATCCCTACTTCCTGCTTCTCTCCTTATGCCCCTCCTCTTCTTGGCGGCGCGCATAAGGGGCTAGGGGGATAGGGGGACGGCTTCTTAGAAACGCCATGCTTCTTAGAAGGCGCCGGCCCTACATCTGCAGACAAGGCCCGCGCCTCTAAGAAGCAGGGTGCTTCTCAGAAGTCTTCCCCCCTCCCCCTGCCCCGTTCTGCGCGTGGCCGATCTTCACCACCTCGCACCGAGGGAGACTGATCGCGTCCTGAGGCAAACGGGCCCTCGAGGCCTTCCGCCGTTTTGTCGGGCCCCCGGAGCACTCCACGGGCAGGACGGGACTGTCAGGAAGCCGCCCCGGACGACGGGCTGGCCCAAGGGACGGCCCCGAGGTCCAGGGCCCGCTTCCCTCGGGACCCGGGCCCCTCATGCCGAGCACACGTCTTCCTCCTCTGGCCGACTTTACGCCTGCCACTTTGTTGTTGCTCGGTGTTCTTTTGGTGCTGTATGGGGGAGGGGGAGGGGGGAGGGGGAGGGGGAGGGGGGGGGCGGGGGGAGGGTCTGTGTTAGTTCGTTTTGCTGTTGCTTGCTGTTTCTCTTCTGCTGCTTTTTGTTGGCGTTCGCCGGTTGTTGATGATCTGCTTGTGTTTGCTTTGCCTGTTTTCGTTTGTTTTTGCTTCCGCCGCCTTCCGCTGGCCGTCCGCCGGCGGGCCCGCCGGCGGGCCCACCCCGCCGCTGTGCCTCCCAAGAAGAGCAGGCTCAGGGCGGACGTTTCGTGCGGGGGCCAGGTCTGGGACTTACTGGCATCGGCGCACCTACAAAGGCGAGGTGTTTCTGAGGCGGGGTAAGCCTTCAGGGCCTTCAGACTGGGGAGGCCTCCCAAGAAGGCGTCAAGGAGCTTAGAAGCCAGGAGGGCTTCCAAGAGGCCCCCTCTCCTGCTTTTAGACGAGCACCCCGCCTTCTTCGAAGGCCGCTCCACTCGAGCTACGGCCAGACCGGGGACAGAAGGACATCCTCCAAGAGCACGAGACCCTCCTCTGGCCAAACCGAAGACCATTCGAGGGTGCCCTCCTCCAGGATGCACAAAAACATCCAACAAGCACGAGACAAAAAACACATTAGGGTACCCTCCCCATGCCGACCTCGATCTTACACCTCGGTCCGACCGTACTTTTTCAGAAGGAAGGCCCCCGAACGGGGAACGCGAGAGGCAGGACGGGAGCTTGGACCTCGATCCCGCACCCACGCGCATCCTCTTTCACAGCACAACGCCCAAGCAGGCTCACGGCGGACGCCTCGTGAGGAGCCAAGTCTGAAAGACTAGCCGACCTCGGCGCAACTTGCGCCCTCAGGCGGCGGCACCACCCGTCAGCAGAGGCGGGGGAGAGAGGGGGGGGGCGGAGGAGGGAAGGAGCTCGGACCACGATCCCGCACCCACGCCCCCCCTCCCATTTGCGGAGGCGGCACCGTGGGGGCGGCTCCCGCTCCCCGTTCTGCTTCCGCTGGCTCCCCCACCGAGGGCGAGGGTGCGCTTCGAAGGCGAGGCGAGGGCCCCTTGCTGGACCACGCCGCGGAGCCACCCCGAGCGGCCGGGCTGAGCGGCAGTGCGGAGTCGTTGTAGCGGAGCGAGGAGGCGAGGGAGAGGTACGTGAACGCGAATATGATCGTCGTGAGGAAGGCGCACAAAACCTCAGAGCGAGCCGCCCGGGGGGGGGGGACCGACGGAACTCCCGAAGCGGGAGGGGGGCGGGGGGCAACCCTCGGGGGGACCAGCTCGGCAGGGGGGAACATCGAACCTGAATCGGCGATGCATCGCTGGTGGATCGGCCAACCGACCCCGATAGCGAATCCGCACGTTCCTTGGCGGGGTAAGCCCCACCGGGCATGCCGCTGTCGGTGATGAGCGGGCGATTTGGGGCCGAGGGAACTGCTGGGCCAGGGGGTCCCGGTCGGCGGTCATGCCGACCGACACCGAAACGAGAAGAATAAACGAATTCGTAGTGAGGGGGAGGAGAAGGAGAGGGAGAGGGATAATGAAGATGTGGATGTGGGAGAACGTGGGAGGATGAGAGGGGAAAGGGGGGGAAAAGGAGGATGAGGAGGAGGAGGAGGAGGAGGAGGAGGAGGAGGAGGAGGAGGAGGAGGAGGGAGGAGGAGGATGGAGGAGGAGAGGAGGGAGGAGGAGGAGGAGGAGGAGGAGGAGGAGGAGGAGGAGGAGGAGGAGGAGGAGGAGGAGGAGGAGAGGAGGAGGAGGAGGAGGAGGAGGAGGAGGAGGAGGAGGAGGAGGAGGAGGAGGGGGGGGAGGGAGAGGAGGGGGAGGAGAGGGGTACACGTACTCAAAGAGGAAGAGACGAGGGCAAGAGGGCAAGACGCGAGACGAGGGCAAGTTGCCCGTGCGCGTCCGTCCGCTGGAGCCGACCCACTTCCAGAGCAATGCTCTGGCGGCGCTCAACGCTTCAGCTATCGTGACTGGGGTCGGCGTGGCGTGCTTCATTTTGTTGTGCAGATTGAAGGCCAGCGCTGTCCGCTGGATCGACCGCAGCAGCGAAAGAGAGGTCGCTGTCAGGATCAGACGGGTAGGCGGCGGCTGGGCCCAAGCCCCAGTTTGTAAATGTGTTGCGGAGCGGGGGAGAATCGGGGGGCCAGAGGAGGCGCAGGAGGCCAGGGCAGGAGAGGTAGTGAGAGAACGAGTCGGGTTCCGCTTGGCATCCAAGCACGCACTGCCTCTGCTGGAGGACGTGCATGCGGTGGGTGGTCGTCCATCCCCCAGCAAGCGTCTTGTAAACCGCCCAGCGCCAGCTGGGGCGGACTTTGCGGAGTGCACTGGTGAGAGCGGACCATCGCGTAGCGAACTCTGGGGCTGAGGGCGGCTGATGGATGCCCCAGGCTGCGTTGCGCTTCTCGAGAGTGACTGTGGACGGCGACGAAAAAGAGGCGCGCTGTAGCGCGAGCGCGACGCTGCACCGTAGGGCGGCGCGGTGGCTCGGCGGCTGGGGCCTCGCGGAGCTCGCGGGCAGCTGCGCGGTTTGCCGCGGCCACGGCAGCTACAGAAAACGGCGCGGCACGCTTGCCGCAGGACAGGGCATGGTAGAATTGCACGATGGAAGTGTCCTCTTCCCAGAAGTGCGGAAACCACTGCCCAGCCCCCACCGATGGGCGGAGTGAACCGTGCTTTCCTCCCACGCGGTGTCTCGCAGACGCGCGTGGAACGGCCCCCATTCCCCGCGCAGCGTGTAGGTTGCAGAACGAATTGCGGCGGCGACGGCAGATATCTGAGCAGATCGTGGGACAGGAGGCGGGCGCCATTCCGCCATTGCAATGAGATCTACCCTGCGAAACGTGTTCGGCGGCAGGCTGCGCATTTTTTGAAAGATGTAATGTTCACGGCGAGCGATCTTCACATCAAGCCGAAAGAATTGTGAGACATAGCTGTGCGCCGAAACAGTCGATGTGTTGTGCAGGCGAACGGTGGCGTCACTGCCACTCTGGACAAGCTGGGGAGAATCGCCGCGCTGCCGCCATTTCTGCCCAGGGGCGAGCCATTGTGAGGCGAGAGAGGCGGAGGGTCCGAGGAAGGTCCCGAGGTGCTTGGTTCGCCCCGAAACCGAAAAGCCCTCCCAGGAGGGACAGAGGTCGGCCAGGAGGGCTTTCGTTAGGGCCCCGGTGGCTGGCGTTGTCTTCGCCCAAAGCGGGACGACGACGCACTTACGAGGCTTGAGCGTGAGGAGCGCGAACTCCTCAGCAGCGCAAAAGGACTCAGATGCGCGGCGCAGCGTGTCGATCGAGAACGCGGGGGGGCCAGTGTCGTCCGCGCACGCGCCGAGGTAGCCCTTGTCGTAGTCAGGAGTGCCATCGACCGCCTCGACGGACGAAGCGAGGTGGCGCACTGGCGGGTCCATCGCGATCGCCCGCGCTGAGCCGCTCGCAGGGCAGCCCTGCGCCACGCCAGACTCGATCGGGAACGTGAAGTGACGGACACCGTCAATCTTGAGGAAGCTGTTCGGGGCGTGGCGGAAGAGACTGAGCAGGCCCTCAGGGACTCCGAATCGCTCCAGCGATGCGAAGAGCCAGACCCGTCCGAGCGACGGGGGCGCCGCTGCGAAGTCGAAGCTGGTGAACACGGGCTTGTGCAGCTCGGCTTCAGGGCGCGCCCCAGCACGGCGCATCTCCGCGTCTAGGTTGACGAAGTGCTCGGTGAAGTTGCGGCCGACGACGAAGCCCTGCCGTGCGTAATGCGTCCGCTCTGCCGCAGCGGACTTGATGAGGAAAATGGCAGCGCCCGCGATGGCCTTGATATCCGTGTTCTTAAGGGAGAGCGGGCGAGTGTCCTCTGGCAAGCGGTCCGTCGTGAGCTCGCCCGTGAGGTTGTCGCTCTTCGGGAGGAAGGCGAAGTCGGAGTCGTTCAGATCGGGGATCAAGTCGGCGTTGGAGCAGAGGTGCCGAGCGAGGTCCTCGAGCAAGTCCAAGGACGCGTCGACGGCGAGCCAGGCGCGGCGAGGCAAGAGGTCGGGCCCGGGCGCAGACGGCGCAGCGCGCTGCAAGAAGCCGCGGATCTGCGCCTTGGTGGGCGCGCCAACGTCGACGGTGGGGAAGAGCGGCACGTGCGAGGCGATGTGCTGCTTGACCTTCGCTTCGTCGACCTGCTTGCGCTCGAAGACAGGGCGTCAGTGGTCGCGAAGTGCGCCCACCATCGCACAACTCTCTATGGCTACCCCAGGAAGGCCCGAAGGGTCAGTGGTTTTGATGCCCTGGAGGACAAGACGGCGCTTCCACGGGGCCCGAAGGAGGGCTCTGCGCTGGGGCGCACGGGTGATCTTTCGGAGCTTCTCAGGCTCGATGGCCCCAGGCGTGCCTCGCGGCAACAGGGCCACTCTTTGTGCCAGAGAGAGTTGCCGAGCCCCGGAGTCGCTGTGCAGCGCGGAGGACTGCATGGCGAATTCGGCAGCATCCGAGAGCGCGATGACACCGTCGTCCAGAACGAGGCACTTTGCGCCGAGCTCAGTGGTGGACTGCAGACGGCTTGCCAGATGGATGTTCTGGCGCCAGATCGCTCGCGAGATCGAGCGTGCTGTGATCACCTGGCCGTCGGAGTGGTTTGTCTTGCCGATCTCTCCAGCTGCACGGCTGACCCAGTCATCGCGAACAAGACGGGCAGCCTCAACCATGAGGCGCTTGTGCGTGCGCCAGCGGTTCGCGATCGGCAAGTGGGTCGTGACGGCATGGTCGAGCATCTGCTGGAGGTACCTGGCGAACGAGGGGTCGCGGAAAATGGCTGGGGGGATGGCCTGCTCCGCTGGCGGCCTCATCGGCTTGATACTGATGGCGTAGGAGACGATGGCGTGGTCGCTGAGGAGGCGGTCCGACAGGATGGCAAGGTCGTGAGCGACGCGGATGACCGGCGTGAGCTCAAACGTGGCGTGCGACGGCAGGCTGATGAAGACCCGATCGATGGCTGACGCAGTGAAGTCGGACTTGTTGAAGCGCGTCGGCAGGTCGGACTCGACCTCCAGCACGCTGTCAAAGAGGGCCCTCTGCCGAGCGCTTTTGTCCAGCGCGAGGCGGGCGCGCTGTGGCTGCGGCTGGAAGAAGCTGCTCGGCGGGCGGCTAGCAGTGTTCAAGTCGCCCAGGGCAAGGAAGGTGCGGTGCAGGTTGTTGGCCTCCGCCCGCGCGCGGTGTTGGTGCCGGGCACGCTGAATGCGATCGCGACCCCTGGCGTCGATCTCGTGATTATGAACGCTCATGATGACGAGGGTGTTGCGGGTGACTGCGTTGGTGACGGCGGCGATCTGGACGCGGCCTTTGACGAGCTCCTCGTGGGCGAAGGGCGGGAGCTGGGACGGCTGCAGCTGCTCCAGCTGCGCGCGTGCGAGCCACGGGATGAAGGTGGCCACGCCGCCCGTGCCAGCGCGCGCATCACCGGCGGACTCGTCGACGATCTGCGAGAAGAAGAGCTTGTACGGGTAGGGCTGGGTGTCGACCCACGCGCGGAGAAGCTTCTCCGAGCCGTGGACCTCCTGCATGTCAATGACAGCGCGCCGGCGCATGTACTGCTGCAGAGCTGCTTGTTTGCGACGGCGCTTCGAGCGCTTGCGGCACATGAGCGCGCCGGCGTTCCAGGTGATGAACGAGCAAGGCATGCTGCCCTCGACTGGCTTCCACGGCGCCCAGGGGCGGCTGAACCCGCCACGTGGCCTCCGCCGTGTCTGCGAAGAGCGCCTAGAAGGAAGTGAGGGCGGCGCCGCGATCGATGTCGCGGAAGTGAGCGAGCTCGAAGGCCTTCTCGTTCCACTCCAAGATAGCAGGGTCGGCTTAGCCCTTGACGTCCAGGCGCGCGACGGGCATGGCGTTGCAGTGGATCTCGCCCTTGGTGCGATCGGCCTTTCGAGCATATTGTGGATATCGATGCTGAAGAAGTTGGAGGAGTTTCTTGCGCTGGATCTCGGTGCGGATCTGCTTGGGGGCTCTGTCGGGCTTGAGGTAGATGTCAGTCCTCGCGCCCGTGGTGTCCGTTGATGAGAATCGCTTCCACTTCCCTGCAGCATCGCGAAGGGCTCGAGAGAGAGCAAGAGCCCGAGGAACTGCGAGGGCGCGGTCTCCTTTAACTTGAAGAATGAAGCGGCGCGCAGGCTCATCTCCATATAGCTCGACGGCGTCCGTGCCCAGGTTGGCAGACGCAATCCACTTCTGCAGGTCGTTGAGGGGCGCGCCAGGCGCGACGAGGCGGTCGGCTCCGATGGTGAAGATCGTCGGGTCGATCGCGCGGCCCCATTCGGCGAGCCTGGCGAGGTCCGTGATCGGTGCTTAGGCCTTGACGAGCGCGAGCGTCTCGCGCATCTGGTCGATCTGCTGCCACATCTTTTGCAGGTCTGCAGCTTGTCGGTCCTGTTCGCGGCAGGTTCTAGCGACAACATCATGGGGGGCGTCGACTCGGCTTTCAGTGGCTTGCTCCTGTGCGAGAAGTTGACGACAGCTCTCTGGATTGATTGAGTAGCTGATTGGCCTGCGCTTGGAAGGTACGTGCTGCGTGTGCGACTTGTGCTTGCATGAGTTCTTGCAATGATCTGTCCAGGTAAGGGTCCAGTCCAGGGGGGCGAACGGGTTCAGGCGCAGGTGGCGCGGCTTGCTCGGCTTCGGTCTGATGCGCGGCGGCGGCTCCGACAGTGGCGGCTCCTCCAGCGGTTGGTGGTGGTCCATGGCCGTGTGCTGCAACAGCCTGAGCACATGTGGCTGCGCCTCCTTCACGCCAATGACCCGCTGCCCCTGCCGGCGGGTCGGGACGAGGCGCTGCCCCGGGCTGCTGTGCGCGAGGTTCAGTCCAGACACCATCGCGATATTGCTGCGGAGCAGCGTCGGCGGCAGCGCGTGGGGGATCGTGCGGTTCTTCTTTTCCAGTGTCCATGGCGAAGGTGGGCGTCTGCTGCGACTGGCGAGCTGAAGATCTGCCTGCTCGCGCGGCTTGCCCCGGTGCTCTCCCCGAACGTGATTCAGCTGGCTGCGAAGCGAGGCCGTGGTCACCGTAGGTTGCCGAGGTATTGCGGGCGGCTGATGCGCGGGAACCTTTATCTTCGCGCTCGTGAGGTCCTCGAGGTGCGCGGTCAGATTCGCGGCGTTCTCTGTCACGGCGACGGTCTTTTCTTCGGCGGCTGGATGAGGGGGCGCCGCGAGAGGTTGATCGCTCTTCATTGGAGGACATGGTTGCGAATCCACGGGCGCTGAGCTGTTCTGTGCTGCGCCACTTGCCAAACTGAATCCGATGCCAGTGCGTGGCTGCTGCTGCTGCTGCTGCTGCTGCTGCTGCTAGGGGGCGACAGCGTCGGCGTCCACCGGGGTATGGAAGTGGAGATCGGCGACGGAAGTCGGGCCGAAGTCCAGCTGTCGCACGGAGACGGGGGTCTGGCCGATGGACTGCACAATATGGAGGGCAACCTGCAATGCCAAGACTATGAGCAGGCATGGGCGGCCGCAAACCCCTGAGTGTAGCGGCGGGAAGCGCGGGTGCCAGCTCACCCCTGGTCGTGGCTGGGAAATGATGGGGCCCGTCCTCCGCTCAGAGGTCTCCATGCGGCCGCAAGGCGACATGGCGACTTGAGCCAAAATGGTGACGGAAGGAGGGGGAGGATGGGGGAGGAGGAGGAGGGGGGGCAGGAGGGGGAGGAGGGGGGGGAGGACCATGATCATGATCAGTGTCATGATGATGCTGCTGCTGATGATGACCATGTTACGGACGATGATGATGATGATGATGATGATGCTGATGGCGGTGCTGAGGATGGTGCTGATGGTGAGGATGGTGGTGATGATGATGGTAATGATGATGATAAGGATGGTGGTGGTGGCGGTGATGACAAGGATGGCTCATGTAATAACGACGAGGTTGTTGGTGATGGCGATATTGATTTATGTTCACGGGTATGATGCTGGCTAATATGATGATATCATGGATGATGATTGATGCTGGTGATGCGGCTGATGATGATGAGCACTGCCCTGTCCCCATACGTGTGGCCAGACAAACTATTGCAACCTGCTGCGACCGGTCTTGCACATGAGAGCATATCTCTTTGGACAGGCGCAGCGAATGACTTCGCAAGCAAACGCGCGAATCTCTGTCGCCCCACTCTGGATTGACAAACATTTGGCGAGCCCCCGCCGGGCGGGGGGGAGAGGGGGGAGGTTGAGCGGTTTCTGGGCGGAGCCAAGACGGGCCACAAAAGACGGGTCAGGCAAGTGGTTCCGAGAATGTGGAGAGCCTTGCCCTGTGCTCCGACGCGCGGCCAGACAAACTATCACAACCTGCTGTGATAGGTCTTTTCGCATGAGAGCATATCTCTTTGAACGGGGGCAGCGAATGACTCCGCAAACAAAACCGCGGAACTCTGTCGCCCCAAATCTGCCCGAACTGGCCTCTGGCCCATGTCAGCGCACCAGACGGGGCAGATTATGAACTTGGATTATATCAGCACTCTGCCTCGACAGACTCGCGAAACGACGTGAAGGGCCAGTTCCGAAAACAACAAAAAAACAAGAAAGGCGAGCCCACCGTCTTGCGCGGTCTCGCTTTTCCCCAAGGCGCCACGCTGGCCCGAGGGAAACCGTTCTGCACGGGGCCCGAACATACCGAAAACACCAGGAGGCTCTCGCAGGAGGATCCTCGCCCAGAGCTGTCGGGCGCGATCTCAATGAACCACGCTCATTTTCGCTTTTACAGCTCCTGGAAAGCTCAATCAGGCGATCCACTAATGTACTTACGGGGCACGCGATGAGCGTGGGGGCCCAATATTCAAAGCAGCATTGGCAATCTTTAACCGGTTTTGTATACAGCAGCTGGCATTAGCGCGCAGGGCATAATTGCAATCCCCCTTGCGATTCTGGACAGAGCGCGGAAGCGTCGCACAAATACCGCGGACCACGCGCGACCCGAGCCAACTATTGAGCATCCTTCCCGCAACCCTGAGATCGCAAAGGAGCGCGTTGACCCACGAGGCTGAGTGGTCGCGCGAGTTGCACAGCTGCTGGCTCGCCTCTCTTTGAGAATCCGACCCCTAGGAAGACCTGGCTCTTTTCTTTGCAGCCGAAGCGGAGGCCTTCGCGTAGCTGGCGCGCAAGGGCTCCAGCGCGCTCGGCGGCAAGAAGGCGGGGGCCTCGAGCGTTGCTGCGCCGTTCAGCAGCGGCCCCATCCTGGACAGCACCTGGTCGGCCCACTCCACGGCGGCGAGCGGCGCCTGGTTCAGGGGCGCCAGGTAGCGGACGTGCTTGGCGCAGCGCAACCTGCCGCGGGGGTTGGCGCGCCTCAACCGCCCACCGATGCCCGTCAGTGGCACTCCCATGCAGCGCCGCAGCGTGGCCTGCGGCGCCGTGGCGAACCTGGTAGGCCACCGCCGCGGGCGCGCCCGGCACCGCTGCCAGTCCGTCCTCTAAGCGCCGCGTGAACGAGGGGCCGTCGAACGACCGCAGAGGGCAGCCTGGGCCCCGCGCGCCCCTCGCGCGCCGCAGGGCGTTGCCGCCGCCCTGCCGCCAAGCTGGCTCCTGCAAGATGACTCCCTCGTCGGCGCCCATGATCTTGCTCCTCGCCTCCTCGCCGCTCGGGTACGAGAGCAAGGCCCAGGTGGGGGCGCTGCTTCGCCGTGGCCCGATCAGCGACTTGGCGGTCATGCTGACCAGGTCGGACGGCAGCCGAAGCATCCCGCCCCGGGCCACCCAGGCCGACACCGATCACTGTGAGCACCCAGGGGCGGCGCAGCGGCTCGCGCGACGCGCCGCGGGCTCGCCTGCGGAAGCCAGCCAGGGCCGCCCTCGCCGAAGGGAAGTTGCGTGCTTGGGGGGCAGGCCGATCAAGATCGCTCCATGAGCGACTCGATGCGAAACTAAGCGACGAAGCGCTCCGGTCGGGTCCGCTTCCCCCAGCGTGATAATCCTGGTTGGACTGTCTCGGGCCCAGTCGGTGGCGCCGCCCGACAGCGTCAGTGCGCCATTGCCTAGCTTGGAGGCGAGGGCACCCCACTTTGTTTTTGCTGGCGTCGCTGCCTCCAACGGCGCAACCTGATCCTTTGGCGATGCTTCTAAACTCTCCGGCTCTGCTTCCGCGGCGTGCGCGAAGCGCTGAGCTTTCTGCGCAGCGTCGCGGCGCTCTGCGTCTTCTTGCAGTAGTTTCGCGGGAAGAAAGCTTTTTTGGCGTCGATGTCCCCCAATATCTCCGCGTCGACCTCTCGGGGGGGATCTTCGCAAAGCCTGGGGTCCGCGGCGATTCAAATGACAGCGGGCCTTCTCTACAGCCACTTGTAAGCCCCTTCGTCTGAAGCTTAGCAAGCGTGGCGCGGCGCTCTGCGCGTTCTCGCTCCACCTTTGCGGAAGGCGCCTTTTTTGCGTTGATGTTTCCTGCGGGCACCTCGTCCAGCTCCATGGGGGAACGCCTCAAAAACATGGCGCCCGGCCCGCGGCGCTCTCGGAACCGCGCCGGGGGGGGCCTGATCCTTCGGGGATTTTTCCGCCATGAGGCCGCCCGCAGCGACCGCTGCCTTTCTGGGGGGCCCCACCTTCGCGCGGGCCGCGGTGGAAAGTGGGGTCTGCGCCGCCGTCTCGGATTCATGCTTGAAGTTTTGCGATTTGCTTCCTGTCCCCGAAGATGCCGCGGGCGCAAGCGAACTGTTCGGACTAGAATCCGAACTTTGTCGGCGTTTCCTCAGAGATCCCGCTGCAGATCCGGGCGGAGGCCCCGCCAGTCCGATGTGGAATTTATAGGGTAGGTGCGGCGCGGCGACCCCGAGGGGCCTTCCGCCTCTCTTCTCCGCGGTCTCTCTTTTGGCTCGACGCGTGAGACCTTCTGCCCCCCTTGTGGCTCCGCCGCTTCCCCCCCCTCGACCCCCTCCGGGGGTCGCCGCCGCGTTGCGCGAGACGAGCGCTGATTGACTTGGCGACGGCCTGGGTTTCGGAAGCGCCGCCTTTCTTGAATTTTCCTCCGCCCGTTCTCGTCGAATTTCTCCGGCGCTGGGAGTGAAATGTCGCTGCTAGAATTTACGTAGCGCCATCCGACCTGCCGCCCCGATTTGCCCCAGGACGACTTGGTCTCCGCTGAGGTTTGCTTGGGCAACGCTGAATCTGTGCACGACGCATGCGACGCAGTGGGCGCTCGCTGCCCCCCTTCGAAAATTCCACGGCACGCTGAGCTCTCAACCCTCCAGACCCATCGAAGGGAATGCCGGACTTAGTAGACCTGGTTGTCCTGTTCCCCGCTGGCGCCAGGAGGTCAATCTTGGGGCTCGGGGCCAACTCCTCTTCCCGCGGCTGCGAGCGGAACCGCGTGAGCGGCTGGCACCGCGCATCCGTCGACGCAGCCAATCGAATCTGCACCGTCGGCGGCCAGAGCAATGGAAGCCCCCCCTCTGGGCCAGAGGAAGTTAGATTGCTGGCGCTGCCACCCCGGGAGTCCGTGGCAGAGGAGACTGAGGTACTCGTAAAAGCGCCCAGACTGGCGGCGCCCTCTGCCTTGGGGGCCCCACTTCTCGCGCGGGCGGACTCCACCGGAGCTTCATCGGGCATCGGCGGAGGAAGACTCAGATTACGGCCGCTGCGCGTCGGCATGAATGTATATGTATATTTGGCGTGCTTTTTATATTTTTATGTATAATTACAATATGAGTGCTATTATTATTACTATCGTTGCAATAATTACATTTGCGCAAGAAATCACGTCACTTACGGGAACAGCAGCGGTCTTTAAACTCAGTCTCCTGAATCTTCCCAAATCAGGGCGAAGTCTATGAATGGCGCGTGGCTTCAAGTTAAACTTGCAATTCCGATGATGAAAAACACGCCGCGTTCAACTGGTAAGGTCCCAATCGTAATGATGATACCCCTGGGACTGTCTAACTTCGGAACCGCGGATCAGGTCCACGGCGCTGCACCCCTTGGCATTCTGTCCAGCCGCAGCTGGGGAGGTCTAGCGCGAGGAGGGGGGGGGGGGGGGGCGGGGAGGAGGAATGGAAAAACAACTCTGATGTTGTCTTTAGGAAATTCGCGGTGTCTTCCACGAACTATGCACTTACAATGCGAACTGAAACATGGATCACAAATCCCGATTATGACATGCTTCATTTTCAAACGGAATCGTCTCAAAAACCAGTGGCGAAACAGACGGGCTTAACATCTCGTCGGGAATTATTTCTCAAGCTTGCATCACAAAAGGTTCAACAAAGACATAGGTGCGTCAAAATCCGCGCACCTGTCTACGCTGTTTCGATCGACGACGGATGGGCAGGGCCATCGCCGCCACCTATGAGCACCGCTACTACAACAGTTCAAGGGGTGTCCTTCGCGCGGTCTGCCGCCGAGAGCGGCGCGTCATCGCCGACGGCCTCCAGATTCATTCGTCGCGCCAGCAAGAAGGGCGACTCCGCCTCGCCCGAAGCTTCCAGAATCCACAGCTTGCGTCGCAGGATCCAGGAGTGTCCGACGCGCGTGCTGGGTCTGGGTGGGCAGGTGAAGGTTTGGGGGGGGGGGGGGGGGGGGGTCTGGGGCGGCGGGGGGCGGGGCGGGGCGGGGGCGGGGGTGGGCGGGGGGCGGGGGGGGGCGCGATCCGCGCCAAGGAATGCAGCGCGGGCCACTCGCGCGCGCCGGCCGCGCGCGCATGTCGAACTCCCGCAGAAACGCTCATCGCCGACGCGAGGGCATCGTCAGCACTATCGGCGGGCGTGATCAACGTCGGCACCGCGATGGGCCTCGCCGCCGTCGTCGCCACCATCGCCATCATCACCGCTACTTCCATCAACGCGTCAACCGTTGTCGGCGACACCATGGGGCCGCGCCCGCCCGAGCCGCCGACTCGCACTGAAGTGCCCGCTGGGAAACGCCCAGCGGGCAGCGCCGACGCGGCCGCGTCGTCGCGCCAAACTAGCTGGCCGCCGCGCGCGCGCGAGCATGCGCGCTAGCGCAGCCGCAGAGATGCACCCGCCAACGCGAAACACTCGTCGCAATCGCCGCCACTCAGGATTTGCAAACCAAGTTGCGGGTGGGCGGGTGGGACGTTCGCAAAGCGTGGGGTTTGTCAACTCGCTTTTGAGAATCAATTGCACCACGTGGGTTGCGCCAGTTTGGTTCTCCTTTCTAAATCGATATTCAGACCCCGTGGAATTGGCGGTCCGCCTTTTCGTGCTGCAGTTTACATGCGATCCTGCCCCGTCGCCCATCCTAACTGTGAGCTCAGACCACCGTGGGCAGCCCCTTATCGCTCTTCCCTCATCCTCTGCAGAAGAGACCATGCGCGCGCACTCGTTTATCAAGAATCTGTCGTTTTCAAACATCCCTTGCACGCGTGGGGCTAAGTGCGCACGCGCGCGTCGTCGCGCGCGCGCACACCGCAATCCTTCGAACACCATGGGTTCTGCGCGCATTTCGGAACCGAGTGTCCCGACACATATAGAACAACTTGCTTCGAACCATGAACTTTCAAACAAACATGCGCTCGCGCTCTTGCGAGTCCATGAGCGAACCGTCGGTTAGTCAGTATTATCGTAAAATGCTGCCAAACGTGCCTCACGCGAGCGCGCGTCGAAATCATTCGGGCGCCCTCGGGCGCGTGCTTCCGCGAGACCCCCTTGCAAACCGCTGCGGCGAAGTGCACGCGCGCGCGTGGTCGCGCGCGTGCCGGAATCCTTGAAACACTTTGGGGGTCGCGCGGGTTCCAGCGCCGAGCCGAACGACCCGACGCATGCAAGAGCAAATTGTATTGCATCATCAAGTCATCAATTTCACAAAAAAGGTACGCGCACGCTGTTGCGAACTCTTGGAATCAATCCGTCGGTCTTCCAACATTCGACCGGGGGGGGGATGGCACGAACCCTGCCAACTCATGCTATGCGGTCCGCTCGCGCGCGTCGGCCGCGCGCGCATGTCGAAATCTCTCCTTCCGCTACCATCATCGCCGACGCGGTGGCATCGTCACCAGCGTGATCAGCATCGGCGCCGTCATTGGCCTTGCCGTCGTCATCGCCACCATTGTCACCAACATCGTTACTACCATCATCGTGCCTACCGTTGCCGACGTCGCCATGATACCGCGCCCGTCCACGTCACCGACTCGCACTGAAGTGCCAGATGGAAGTGCCCAGCGGTCAGCGCCACCGTGGCCGCGCCGGTCGCGCCAAACTAGCAGGCCGCTGTGCGCGCGAGCATGCGCGGGCTAGCGCGGCCGCAGATATGCTCCAGCCAACACCAAGCACTCATCGCACTCGCCGCCACATGGACTTTGCAAACCAAGTTACGGGCGGGTGGGTGGGATGCTTGCGCGAGCAGTAGATTTGACAACTCCAAGCTTTTAACTAATTGCACCACTTAATTTACACTGCGTGCAATGCAAGAGATCACGGCTTTGGGTTCTCGCTCGCTAACATTAGCATGGCTGTTGTTGTTTAGGGCGCGTTCGACCGTTTTCAAACCAGTGTTCCTGATGCAGCGCTGGACACATTCCGGGGTTCGATCAATTCCTCGTCGTTGTCGCCCCCCTCCTTTCCCCCATCCGCCTTCCACTGGATTCCTGCTCTTTCCGTTCCTCCCGCTCCTGCGCCTGCTCCTTCTACCGCTGCTGCTGCTGCTGCTACTGCTCCTGCTGCTCCTCCAAATTCCACCTCCTCTTCCTCCTGTTCATCCTTCTGCCCATCCGCCGCTTCCTCCTCCTCCTCCTCCTCCTCCTCCTCTTCCCCAGGTGTGCACAGCTCCGCCCTTTGATTGCGCATCGCACGATGGGGTCACTTCGGGGATCCAGGTCCGCTGGGGTACCAGTCGGGGGACAGAGACAAATTAGCGCAATGGGAGGCGATGGGCAGGACGGATAGGATGTCAGATATGGCGCGCGCGCATCTGGCTTGCCTCTCTCCTCCTCCTCCTCCTCCTCCTCCTCCTCCTCCTCCTCCTCCTCCTCCTCCTTCCCTCCTCCTCCTCCTCTTCCTCCTCCTCCGCCGCCTCCTCCTCCGTCCTCGCCCCCCTCGGCGACGAGGACGACCTCCTGCCGCAGCCCCCGCCCCTACCAAACAACTCAGGCTGGCACGATCTGCCCGGGCTGCAGGGCCTGCTTGAGGCGCCTCTCCAGAAGATGCTTCGTGTCCGCGCTGAGCTTCATCTCGGCACCTGGGCCCGCTCTCTCTCTCTCTCTCTCTCTCTCCCTCCTTTTCCTCGTCGCGCCTCCCTTCCTCCATTCCTTCCTCCCTCCTCCTCCTCCTTCCCACCCCTTAGTAGGACATGACTTCGATTGTATCCACGCCAGATGCAATACATTCCATCTGCGGTTATATATATATATATATATATATATATATATATATTGGATCGCATCCCCGAACCATTGCCAACGTGGGCGTCGCCTTCGTGCGTGATAGCATTGTCGCGTGTGCAGTTAAACTACTCCTATACAAGAACTTGCCGCCCCCCCCCATTTACAGATCACGGAACAGGCGCTTGGGGCCCACGGGCCGAAAACTATGGACTTTTGCAATTCGCATGTAGCCCGCAGTCGGTCGATTCGACTGGATCAGCCTCGACCTGTTAACAGGACATAGACGGACTCGACTGGATACACTGCAGCTGGACTAGATCACGCCAACTTGAACCTGCTCTTACATTCTAGCTTGCCGTTCTGCCTGCGTCTCCAAAGCGTTCGTGCAGCCGTATATTCGACTCGACTGGATCCGCTTCAGCCTAACCACATAGTGGTGTTCCTCAATTCTCCCTTTCCCACAGCGGTTCGGGGGCGAATCTCACACGCTTATTTTGGGTCTACCAGCCCATCCGCCATCTCATCCTCACCCCATGCTCGACGCCTAGTAGGTTTCGGGTCATCATTCGGGTCACCGCAAGCCGCTTGGGACGATTCGGGCACCCCAGCAAAGCTTTCGACGAGGCGCAGCTGCTGGAAAGCATCCCGAAGCGAGACCACTTCTGGGAACCAACGAGCACCTCCTCCCCTCCCCCCTTCGACGGCGATGTACCTCCCGCCCCTTCCCCCTCTGCCCTCCCCTCCTCCCCCTTGTCCACGCCCCCGAACAAAGGCGACCGCTTCCCGTGCAGGGCCTGCAACTGCACGCTCAAGGCTGCATGGCTTCCGTCCCGGCCGGGGCGGCAGCTTGCGCAGCCGCGGCGGAGCTGCTGCGCTCTTGAGCCGAAGCCCGAACGCGGCAAGATCATCATCTCTTCCTCATTCTCCTCCTCTCCTCCTCTGCACACTCTGGGAGGAGGGGAGGAGGAGGAGCAGGAGCAGGAGAAGGAGGAGGAACAGCAGGAAAAGGAGGAAGAAGACGGGGAGGAGGAGGATGATGATGATGATGAGGAGGAGGAGGAGAAAAGAGAAGATGAACACAAAAGAGGAGGAAACGGAAGAGGAGAAAACTGAAGAGGAGGAGGAGGATGAAAAGGATGAGAAGCAAAAGGAGGAGGAGGAGGAGGAGGAGGAGGAGGAGGAGGAGAGGGATCGCTACAGCATCACCGTCTCTTCACCCTCCGCAAATCTTGCCACCCGAATTGGAAGGGACTACTGAGGAGGTGGAGGAAGAGAAGGAAGAGGAGGGCAAGGATGAGGAGGAGGATGAAGAGGAGGAGGAGGAGGAGGAGGAGGAGGAGGAGGAGGCTTAGGACGAATGGGGATATCATGGGAATGCTATGGGAAGGCACCTCTGTCCCGCCACGCACGACCCGACTGGAAACCAACTATTCGTTCAGTCGGAGCCGTCTGAATCCTCAGAATTTCCTGGACTACCCTCCCAGCAGCGGCGACAGGCTGAATGGAACGGAGGGGCTGGGCAACAGATTGGATGTTTGCCTCTCCTGCCACTCCTGCTGCTGGCCTGGCTCATCTCTCTGGGGGTTTCCACGGGTTTGAATCACATGGGGGGTGCGAGGAGGAGGGACGCACACAACCAGACCCAGGAGCTCCCACGCCACAGCAAGTGGGCACCCTTGGCAGATCTCGCGGCGCTGCAGCAACGCCCTCGCAACCAACAAACGTTGACCAACTTAGCAGCCGAGGTCAGCATGCTTCAGAGCACCGACCCACCGGCAACGGCACAGTGGGCCATGACCGACTGTGGCAACCAAACCAAGCTGGCAGAAACCCTCACGGGCGAGACCGACTCGGGCCCCTTTACATCCTCAAGCAACTACCAGCAGCGAAATCCCGACGCGATGCTAATCAGACCAACAACCGACCGGCACGATAGCCCATGACGAGGGTACAGACAAAGAGAGCGAAGCAGACGGCGGCTCCGCTCCCCGGCCACCGAGGGAGGTTGAATCCAAGCAGCACCTCAAGGAACAGCAGCCCGACCAAGCCACGGCTAACCAGGTGACTCCCCCTCTGACTGCCCATTACCAAGAGGCTGATGCCTCTCGATGGGACCAGTCTTACAGCGGCCCGTCAGTGCGCCCACCTCCTCCCGAGGCATACATAGTTTTGTCCAATTCTGCTCAACAGCAGACAGGACACGTCACACAATTCGGTCCTACACCCATACCACAATCTCAGCAACTGCCGCGAACAACGGTCGCCTGCCACAACCACCACCTAGGTCGTGCCACCGCCACGGAAATCCCGCAAGCGGCTTCCACCTCCACGATCTGGGTACCCTACTCCTGCCTGGCAGGGGAGGGTAACTACCAGTCGTGGGGTTGGGGGACGTTTCGGGAAATTTCCAATGCGCAAGGGGGGAGAGGCCCTTCTGCCCTTCCACGGGGCGAGGGTGGCTGGCCCCGCCGGCACGCTGCCACTCGGGGAGGGCCCGACCCCACCCCCTCACGCTCGGTGGAACCTCCCAAAGGCGGCCCCGAGGTCGACGTGCTGGGAACCCCACGCCTTGCAGGCGCAGGATCCCGCCGTCGGCCTGGGGGACGCCTGCGGGAGCTTCCTATGAGCAGAGGGAGATACCCTTGCCCCCCCCCCCCCCTTGCTGCAAGCGGCACCTCAAAGGGGCCCCGCGGAATAGTCTCCGAAACTGCACTTCTCTTTGGGCGCCGCCGAACTCACTCCACCGCCACCTCCACACTGCCTGCCAGTTTTTTTGCACTGGCAACCTGCCACTAGCTGTATGTTTCCTCCCTCACGCCCTTTCGTTTGCACCTTTCCGCCGCTCCGCAGCCGCGAGCCGCCACCATCCCAACAAGGAGGCGGGGTGGCGGAGGAATACCAAGGTTGCAGGCCGTCTCGGCACTGGCCAGGGACGCCACGGCCAGCAGTTTAGCTACCAGGGCTACTGCAACCGCTGCCCACAATGAACAGAGGGCACCTCAACAGACGGGGACCCTGGGCACCCTCCAGGCGGTGGCCCAACAGGGCCACGCGACCCGAAGGAGGGAGGACCCTACACAAGCCTTAGGGCCTTCACCCCCGTCTCAACCTGATGCCGCCACTAGCTTTGCTCCAGCTACCTATCCCGCCTCTTCGCTACGATTTTATGAGATGTGATGGCTGTTTGATGTTCTCTCCTCCGTCCTCCCTCCGACCTGTCTATCTGCCACGCTGCCACTGATCATCTCCTAGTTGGTTCTACTCCCCCAGGGCTGGCAGGGCGGCCAGCCCTGGGGGGAGGCGAAAGGAAAGTACCACCCGGTCTTGGCGGCAGACCTCGTTTCAATCTACTCAGGACACCCTTCCCAGTTTTCGGGGGGGGGGAGGGGGGGGGGGCACACTCAAAATGAAAGTTCAGCGGAACATCAGCGCAGTGCCTCCCACAAACTTCACAAAACAGCACCCCTCGGATGGAGGCAAGCTGGCGAGAATGATGGCACTGCTCCGCCAGAGGATGATGGGCGCCCCCCACCCACACCAACCTCAGGAGGTCCCAGATCATCGGGGCCAAGCTCCTCCGCCTCTCTCCGCAGCCGAAGGGCGACCGCAGGCCGCGGGGGGAGGGCCTGATCTCTGGGCAATTTCGGCCCTGGGCTTACAATGCCCAGGCCAACAATCCGCCAGCCGACCACGTCGGCTAAAATGCTTGCAAAAGTGTTTACACTTGAGCGTGCACGACTTGACCGCGCAGCAGCGACCCATGTCGCTGAGTCTGTCCAGTCGGGCATTTACAGAGCGGACCGACGAGCGTGGCTTAGGACTCGCACGGGTGGCGAGTTCCCTTTCACCAGCAAGCAACATTTCCCTCTGAAAAGCGAGGAAACGGCACAAAACCTTGAGAGCCCGTTCGTCGGCCATCGCCGTGCGAAGAGCCAATTCTTCTGGCACGTGTCCACGTTCGGCCGCTTTCTTGGCAAAGGAATCAGCACTTTGGTTAAGATGCCATTCAGACCCAATGAGACACAGACCATCGACCTGGGATTGGGTGGGGTGACCTTTAGCCAATCGAACTTGAATCGACCCATCACGGGTCCAACATAGACGATTTACGTTAGCATCGGATAGGCTTCCGTACACTTTTGACCACATCAAGACAGTCGCAAAACACGAGGACTGGGCCGAACGAGCGCGACAACTGGATCAAAATAGAAAGGTCGGCCATGCCAGTGGTCTGCACCTTAGTTGGCAACGTGCCGTCAAACTGGTGGTCCGCACCTTGGTGCCCGATTCACCATCCACATCGGCGAAGCCTCCAATCTTGCATGCATCTACCTCCAGAGCCATCGATCCCCCAAGTTTCCCCACGACTCTTCGCTCCATCCTGCAATCGCCCCCATTCCCAAACCCACTCAACAGGCTCAGGCAGGTGTCCAACAACACTCTGGAGAGACGGCAGGCCACGGTGCCAAAAAGCGGGTGGATCGGTGGGGTGCATAGCTTCAACGACCAACGATTCCGGTCGCTCGATCACGACATCGCTGGTATTCCCAAAAACGATGGGCAGCAGTCTCGGGCTCTAGCCGCATCTAGGGCACCGGCCACCTGTCGCGGAGTCGCGCCCAGCCTGCTGAAGCCTATCATCAGTCCAAATAACAGCCGTCTGAATATTCCAAGGCATGCCAGCGGCCTCAAAGGCACCGTCTTTTTCAAGGTCCTTCAAAACCGACGGGGAACGGTAACATCAACTCCTCCCTCCAAACCTTCCCCTTCGTAATGTTTGGAGGCCGTGCTCCAGGGCAGAGCGCTGCAGATCCTCTGCAGGTTCACCCAGAGCACGCGCTGAAAGTCAAGGTCGCGGGGCCTCGTCTCCACGCCGTTAAAGGAAATCCAACGCACGGGGGTCTCACGGTCCACGCCCGCGTCGAGTGGGACAATGGTGGCCGCCATAGGCCCTGCGTACTTTTAACTGTCTACGTGCGCGGGGTGCGCGGGGGGGGGGGGGGGGGCGAAGGGTGCGAACTGGCAACTGACAACGCTGGGCCACCTGCATCCTTTCATGATGACGTAGGTCTCCCCGCACATCGTCGAAGGCAGACATCTGCTCATACCGAAGCCTAAACTGGGGGCCATGTTTGGCGGGGCTGAGCAAATCCAGAACCGCGGTGGCGCACGCCCCAGGGCCCCTGCGCCCAGAACGCGCGGCCGCCTGGGCCCTCCTGGACTGGATCTGGCCGCCCGCGAGGCCCAGCGCTCGATGGCTCCACGGCCCGGCCGCGAGGGCCCCGGGCTTGTGCAGCTCCCGAGCGGCGCCGGAGACTTTAATCGAAAAGACTTGTTGTTCGCCTTCCTGAAGGCCTGGCTGCGTCTCTGCGCCAGCTTGGCAGTGACTCTTCCTTTTGCCCGCAGAAGTCATAGCCCCCAGATCTCGAGCTGCGCTCTGCAACTTGATCGAGAGCCTGCGGCGCGAAAAAGTTCAGGGAGGCGACGGCCCGAGGAGATGTCGCTGCGCGCCAATGCTGACTTGGAAGAAAGCGCGCAGTCCATGCCATGCAGCTGGTGCGCGACGTGGACGGACGCAGGCACCGGCTCGGCTAAACCTGCATGCTCTGATCCTTGCACAGACTGCGCGCTGTCATCCACGTATGCCTTCGCCCTGACTGGTGCGTAAAGAGCATGGGCATTATCCAGGATATCGCACGCATATACCTGGGCCGAATACATGCTCTGCATGCGCCCAACCAGGGCCCCGCTTCCGCCAGGGATAATATCTGAAGCAAGACCTCCGACTTCGAAAGCACGAGGAGAGCTATGAACCAAGATGCCCAGATATGAGGTGGCGTGAATATCCCATATTGACCGCCAGCGCAATCAGCTCATGTGCTGCAACCGAATCGAAAAAAGCGAGTGAGGCCCCAGTGCGCACCGCCCGAGCAGAGGCCAAGCGCGCGCGCGACCTCGTGTCCCAACTCTCCAAGCAAGGCCTCCTGCAGGGCACTGGGGCCTCAAACGGCCATGCCCCAAACATTGTATCTACGCTGGGCCTAAACGTCGAGATCATATTTGCTCGCTTTGCAATGAACTCGGCAAGCCGTGGGCCATTTTCGAATCGGACGGTCACAGTCCGTGTTTTTTTTCGGGAGCAAGGCCACAGCGTTCAAACACACCGGGGAGGGCCACATCATCTCAGCTTCGCACTGATTGAGGACGCGAGTGAACCCCAGAGCGGCGGCGCGCGGGAGGTCAATCAGCGACCTCGGGGCTCAATAGTCAGTACCCAAAGCGGTGCTAGCTGAAAAAGCAACCCTCGGGCATGCTCCACAGCCACAGGTCTGAGCGCGTCTAGGACACCAGTGAGCTGCGCCTGGGCATAAGGGGAACTCCAAACATTGGACAAGCAACTAGGTCGGCACCTGCTCCATCATATCCCCGGGTAGCCGACGAACTCCAGACGCCGAAACCAGATGCTGGGGGCACCCCCAATATCATATTTTAACAGAGAATACACCTTTTTTGGCCCTTGGGGCAAGGCTCCCAAGAGCCTAGATGTCATGCCTCGACGGGATTTCTGTCGGAAATTTGACCAAGCATGGCGACGTTCGCGATCGACAGCTCTTGACAGCTCAGGAACATCACCATAGTGCGCCGAGCACTCAAGTCTGGTGCGCGCAACCTCTCGGGACTCCAACGAGGCATCGGTTGCTCTCGACCAAAGCCAGAACATGGTGGTCAGGTTGCCACTCGGGTTCTCCTGGGCGCGCGGACGAAGAGCTGCATCTAGAAACTGAAGGACTACCTTCAGGCATAGCATGCGTTGCGCCCATGGCAAGTCAGGTCAACGACAGGCAGGAAGCGCGGCAGGGCACAATCTCTTCCACATCCGCCATGGAGGGTCTCCTGCTCGAGCCTGATCATCAGGCAGGCGCGGGCCTGGGACGGGCTGGGTTTGTAGGAGGGGGTCGAGATGATGTCGCCCAACTAAGAGGATACTATAACATAATATGTCAGAGACCCGCTGCCTTGAGCACAAGTAAGATCAACATCGCCGGGCACGACCGCGCGCCCCTGGGCCGCTCGGGGGGGGCCTGAGGGGCCCGCGTCGGAGGCAGGCCACTGAAATCTCCGCAGAGCACCCGCGGACGCAACCGACCGCGTCCGCTCGATGTTAACCCCCGTGAGTCCCAGGCCAGGAACGAGGTGGGCAAGCCCTGCAGCCGAGACAGAGGACTTGGCGCGGAGCTCTAAGAAAATCCAAGTCGGGCCAATGCCGAAGTCTCGGGGCCCAGATTGCGACGACAAAAAAAAAAACCTCAGACACTGCCCTTTGGATACCAGCCCACCTGCGCCTCCGCGCGCGCCCCCTCCGGGGGGGGGGGGTGGAAAGCATCCAGCCGCGCAGCGTCTCGCCCGGCCCCGGGCGCCTCGCAGCGTCTCAGGCGATGCGCAGCCGCAAAGAACCATCGCACATAGGGTGCAGAATCTGCAAGCAATCAAAGGCTGCTGGCTTCCAGGAGGTGATGTTGCAGAAATTGAAATCTGCGCTGTCTGTCCTTCTTGCGGGGCTTGCGACTGCTAAAGCTGCTGCCACCTATCAACTTCCCCAGACGCAGGCTCGGCAGGTTGGGGCTGCTCTCCTGCAGGAATAAGGGCGTGAGCAGCGCCTCCTCGCGCGCCCGCAGGTGGGGCGCCTCCTGCTGGTTGCATCTGGGCGAGGGCCCGCTCGAGGGAATGCCGTGAATTTCCTCGCAGGGTTCGCAACCACTTGGCTGACTTGATCTGTGCTGCCATCTGAGTGAGGTCCCCATCTTAGCCAATTCATCTGCGGTGGGCCCGTGGCCCAGGCTCCGCTTCTGAAGGCCCTCCAGCTCTTCGCGCTGGCCAGCGCGGAAATCAGACGCAGCAGCATGATTACTTTCATCGTGTAGGTGCAAGCGGAGCTGCTTGATCTGGGCCCAGAAATCAAACCTCTGACCGTTTCCGCTGCACCACTCACGCAGCTCTTGCGCGGGCATGTAGGCGGGGTTTGGCGGCGCCGGCGGCGCTGGCCCAGGCGCTCCGACCTCGCCTGGCGCAGGCTGCTCAGGCAACCGATCTGGCGGGGCACGAGCCTCATCGTTCACCTCCATGGGCGCCTCAGGGCGCGGGGCCGCCGCGGGCGCAACGCCGCGACCAGCAGCTTGAGGGGCCGTTCCCATTGAGCTCGCTCCTGATCACGCCGCGCACGCTCGACTCGTTCCTCCATGATGATGTTCTCACGGAAAGCAATCGGGTCGAAAGGACCCACCTCTTCGCATGATGCGCGATGGGCGGCAGCCGCCTGCTCGACTTGTTCCACTGCGGAAACATGGGCGAGCTCAGCGGCAGCAGGCGACTCTCGATGACGAGACGCTGCCGCCAGTTGGATCTCCAATTCATGTAGTGCGATCGGCTCCGCCTTCGAATCCCTCCACCGCTTGTGCCAGAGCAGTGCGCTTCTGGGCAACGCGCTTGTCAAGCTCACTCTCAGTGGCAGGCGGTGGAAAATCATGGGCCTCAGGGAAGGCCGTCGATTTCGTGGCACGAAGGGCACCTGCACAGTCAGGATAGCGTAGCACCAGCGGGTCCAGTCCAGCCTGCAGCCCAGGCGGGATATCCCCTGCATCGCGATCACGACCACGTTGGGGTGCCTCAAGAGCTTCACGAGATCGGCCACGTCCTTTGTACTCACCTCCGCACTTGGAGCACCTGGTGTGGCCGCGATTGTCATGTTTCCAATGCCCACATTGACTGCAGACAAAATAGGACCCTCCTGCTGTCTTGCAACCACGAAACGACTTGCGCCAGGGTGCACGCCAGCGCCAGGACATGAAACGAAAGCGAGGGCGACAGCAACAACTGCTTTCCGCCAGGAACTCGCTGGAACGAGAACGATTCAAACTGAGAGCCTTGGCTAAGGAAGAGCCAGAACTAATCGCTGGTTCTCGGGCGTCTATAGCCCTTCACAACGTTTAGTCTTGTGCCAAAATGGCTACTGTGACCCTGGCGCTAGCGTCGAACAGGGGCATGAGAACCAGGGGGGTGTTGAGAAGGAGGAGGAGCAGCAGGAGGGGGTCGGGGAAGATGATAGCATACTTTCGGTCGACAGCACGGTGGACGTGTTCCACTCAGCACGCGGCACCATATCATTGAATAGCAGTGATTGATTCCCCCCCCAAACTCCTGTGTTGGATCTGTGTTTTACACGAAGCGAGCAAAATATGCGAACGACAGGTGATGAGAGGCAGTGGTGGTGACGATGGTGGTATGATGATGCTGTTGCTGAGCATGGTGATGCCGATGATGCTGGCCCTGATCGTGACGATGATGATGGTATTGATTATGGTTGTGGGGACGGTACGAGTTCCTCCCGTGCATGGCAGACCGTAGTTCGGGGGCAGGGGGCTAGTAGGGGGGGGGCAGTGAATCAGCTCATGCAGCTGATTTCCCCAGCGCCTTCTGGCGCTGGAGGCGCCGGTGTGATCGAGGAAGGCGCCTGGCAACAGGGCCGAAACCAGCTGCATGCAGCAGATTCCTGAGCCCCCTCCTTTCCCTACAGTCAACCCGCATAATAAGGATGCGCGGTAAGGATGCCAAGGCCTTGGAAGGCCATGTGAACGTTTTTCGACCGAGGTTGGCCAGCTGAAGTCGCAAATGATGGGCCGAGGGGGCAAGGATGCAAGGGCAGCCTTGGAAAAATGCTCATCCTTGCTATGCGGATCTGCTGTATGCCGCAGTATGCCCCCCTGTCGTCCGAGACGCCCAAGAAAGCCGGAGCCGTGGGCCGAGGGACGTCTTCCAGCCCTCGCCCTCTTCCGCTGGGGGCCCTGCCAGGTCCGAGGCAGGGGCTCACCACGAGCGGCGGGACTTCGAGCAGGAGAGGCCCGCCAGGGAGAGGAGGGGGGCAGAAAAGGCTGGGAAGGTGGGGCCCGATGAGAGGCGGTGCGCAGAAGGTGGGTGCAGTCGAAGTGACACCAGAAGGAAAGCAGAAGAAGGAGTGAGGCCCCTTTGGCCCCAGGAGCGCCTGGGTGCATGAGGAGTGATGGAGGAAGAGCCGTGGAAGAGCTGAAGGAACAGCGAGCCCATTCCGAACCCAAAGCGGTCACTATTTCAGCGTGTTAGCTGTAGGGAGAGGGGGGCTTCTTAGACGGATGCTGTCTCTTGGAAGGCGCGGGCCTTACTTCTATAGGTGAGATCCGCGCCTTCTAAGAAGCAGGGGTGCTTCCAAGGAGCCTTCCCGCCTCCTCCTACCCCTGTGCGTGGCTGAGATGAGCCAGTGTACTCCGCATAATACGGTCAAGAACTTTTGCTTGGCGTGTCGCAGCGGCGGCCCCGGCGACACGCCATGCCCCGCAAGGTCAGCGTGTCGCCCCGCTCCGCGGGGCAGGAGGCTGGGAAGAGCTCGGGAAATTGACGCTTGGGAGTGTGGACGTGGTCAGCTTGTCGCGCCGAAGCGTGGATGCCAAAACCGGCGGAGCGACACGCGAAGCAAACGCTCCCGACCGGAAACAGGGAAGCCACGAGAGACAACGGAAAAGGGTGTTGGCCTTTCCGGCCGCGCTGCGCGTTACCACGCAAGGGCAGGCCCGCACGCGGGCGACGCTCAAACACTCTGCTTTTTTGGAGGGTTACGTATCGAACACGACTGATCTCGCAAAGGGGGGTAACAGTGAAGCGGAAGATGGGGGGAGAACGGGGGAGCGGAGCAGGAGGACACAGCTTCATCGGGGCGCGCGGCCAGAGACACCGTGCAGCAACGCTGGGCCGATCGCCCAAGAATGGTGCCGCCGTCGACAGCCGAACGCGCACCCGGCCGCGGGGTTCACCGGGGCTTGCTGCAGCGTCTGCGAGATGCGCGGTAAGGTGACTTGGACGGTGCCAGCAGAAGCGTCCACGAAAGGGGACGAAAGCGGAGCGGTGTCGGAGCCCCTGGACGCAAGCAGTCGCTTGCGGCTGGAAAGAATGGGGCGGGCAAACAGTCCCAGGACAATATACTAGAGCTGGACCTTGTGGCCGTCAGCGGAGGCGGCTTGGTGTTGACGGGTATGTTTGATGTTGACCTTAGAAAGAGGACGAGGGCGGGGATGCGCCAGAAGAAAGCACAGTCTTCCTGACGACCAGGAGGTCCGCAGAATGACAACATCGCAAGTCTAATGATAGTTGTTGGCGCCGTTCGCCTTGCTGCCGTTGGCCTTTCATCCTGTAACTCGGCAGCTACCAGAATGTGACGTGATCTTCTCACAACGAGACAGACGAGCTCACAAATGTTATAAAACCTCGGGCACGGTGGCCGGTACAAGAAGCGACGTGTACGCTGCAAGATGCGACCTGCACTCGACCATAATGTTCATCGCCGCAGGGCTTATGACCACAATGCGAATCGATGCTGCTCTGTAGCACGGCAAGACACGCTCGCCAGGTACTCTCACAAAGCATGTGGCTACATGGCGCTGGGCTAAGAACAGCTTGGGGCGGCGACGCCCGAAAGCACACGCCTCGTCGTGGGATCCACCCTGACAAAGGCGAACGCTCTGCATACGGCGTTATTCAAAATAGATAGGCGTCCGAAAGAACAGCGATAGAGCACTGTACCTCGTGGCCGTCAGCAGGAACAGGTGGGAGCTGCACGGTAGTTTGTTAATACGGATGTTTGACGTCGGGAAACACAACGAGAGAGAGGGAGAGACACACAGACAGAGAGAGAGAGAGACAGATAACTAGTTAAACAATCGGAGGTCGGACTCTTGACGGCCAGCGGAATTGTTGTCCAAGACCGTAGCCAGCTGCAAATTGGCACGACGCAGCTGGCTGCCCTGAGCCCCATACCTTCCTTGCCCCCCCAGCCCCACATCCATCCCATCACTCGGCAGCATCACGTGCGTGGCTTCTGTGCCCACGACACCAGAGCACAAGAACAACGTGCCCACCGTCGCTCAAGAACGGATGTGAAGAATGAATCCGCCGTGCCGTTGGCACTCTCTGGGGTGCCCACGGGCATCAGGCGCCCTTGCGTGCTCATTGTTGGATACTTGCCAGCGTGGGCCTCGAGCAGCGATCTCTTGCATTATGATGTGCGCTCTACGTGGTGCAAATCACCTAATCAATAACGAGTTGTCGATTTTACTGCTCCCAGAAGCAACTTCTTTGGCAAAGACCATGTGGCTGCAATTGCAATGAATGCTTGGCACTTGGCACTCGCTGGCGCACCGCTGCGGCTGCGCTGGCGCACGCACCCTCGCGCGCAGAGCGGCCAGCTGGTTTGGCACAACTGATGCGCCCACCATGGCGCTTACCGATGGGGTCTTATCAAAACGTGTCGAAGGCCGCGCTGGCGCGCGGGCGCTTCAATGCGGGTTGTTAGCTGGGGCAGGCGCGATAACAGGATGACGTCGACAACGGCGGCAACGGTGATGGTAGCGATGGTGGTGGCGATGATGACGATGACGGCGATGCTGGTTGCCGCGATGGCGATGACGAGTTCCACATGTCGGTGATGACGGTGATTGACTGATGATGGCGGCAATGGCGGATATCGACGTTGACGATCACGGCGGTGGTGCGATGGCGCTGATGATAATACTGATGAGGAAGTGCACGCGCGCAGAAATCCAATCCACCTGGCAGACCTGATGCTGAAATCGGAATCGAACGCCACATTGGCACTGGAACGGTTTCGACGCGGGCGCGTGGCGGCGCGCGCGTGTGGCCCGCATGGTATTAGTTGAAGCGCATTCGTGCACCAACACAGATGCACTGCTAAAACCGTCGGGTTTCCTATGAGTGCAGGAAGTGCGCGCGGGCAGAACATCTGCAAGACCTTGAATGAGAGAACCACAATTGGCTGTTGGTGTTTTCATGTTTGACTGTTTGCCCGCCGAATGTGCTGATATGAGAGCGACATGGGCGGGCATTTGATTTTTTTGGGGTCTGCATCGGTTATTGCAACATGATCTTTCAACCTGTTCAAGTTCGCGCACATGGTGTTCTCTGACAAGGAGAAAAGGGGGGTCAATAACAGGCTGGCTGGGCTGATGCGACTATGTATTTAGGATGGGCGGCCGTGCGCGATAACATGAACAAATAATGCGCCAGGGTGTCCTGATAACCCCGGAGGGGAGGATGGTGAAATCGAGCTGTCTTTTGACAGGTGGATCCATGTTGTGAATGCGCTGTGGTTCAAAGCATGTGTTGCAATAGTTGTGGTGCAAGCTCTGTTGTGCACTCGGTGTAAGATGCTGTATGTCAGTGGTGCCCTCTACGTATTGCGCTCTGTGTGATGCAAGCTCTGTGGTGCAACTGCGCAATGTTTTGCAAGCTATGGCGTGCAATCTGCGTGGTGCAATATATGGGGTTCAACCAATCACTTGCTCAGCTTGAAACTGTCCTCCCCACTGCTCGCGCAAACTTCTCACCCTCCCACCCGCAACTTGGTTTGCAAAACCTATTAAGACCGACTACGACGACACCGACGACAACGACGACGACGACACCGACGACGCCTCCGACGACTTCGACGACGACAACGACGCCGACGCCGACGACGACGAAGACAACGACGACGACGCCAACGAACGCGACGACGAGGGAGGAGGAAGGACGACGACGGCGACAACGACGACAACGACGAGGGAGGAGGGAGGACGGCGACGACGCGAACGACGACGAAGGAGGAAGGACGGCGACGCCGACGACGACAACGACGAGGGAGGAGGGAAGACGACGACGACAACGACGACGACGACGGTGACGAAATAGAACCGACGACGAGACGCCGACGACGGACGACGACGACGACGTGGGAGGAGGAGGAAGGACGACCACGGCGACAACGACGACGGAAACGACCACGACGCCAAAGAGGACGACGACGACGAACACGAGAAAAGATAGAGGACGACGTAGGCGACGACGACGACGACGACGACGCAAGAGCGCGCGCGCACGCTTTTGTTGAAAATCCGTGTTGCGAAACGTTATATTTTTGTATGTTTTTTGGGCACACGATTTTGAAATCCTGCCGAAACCGATGGGTTTTGAAGGTTTTCGGCGTACGCGCGCGACGACGCGCGCGTCTGCACATCGTCCCATTTTTTGCTGGGGATTCTCGCGACGGCACACGCGCAAGGGCGTTCGACAAATTTCGACATGAGCGCGCGCGACGCCGTTTGGCAGCATTTTTGTGAAAATCTTAAGACAACTATGGTTTTCTTAAGATTTCGCAAGAGCTTTGGCGGAAGCTTGTTTAGCAACTCTGTGTTGCGAAACCAGGTGCTTTTGTATGTTTTTTGAAACTCGATTAAGAAATCCTTCCGGCACCGAAGGTTTTTGAAGGATTTCGGCAAGCGCGCGCGACGACGCGCGCGTGTGCGTTTCGTCTCATCTGTTGTAAGGGATTCGCGAAAAAGTGTTATGTTAGAACAAACACTGTCACCGCATAGTGTTTTTTACCAGGGAACCTCAGGGGGGGGAGCCCGGCCTAGCTGGGATGGTATGATTTCATATTTAAGTGGACGAGTGGTCATAATCATATATGATTTACATACCCGAAAGGGGAACGGATAAGTCCGGGGGGGAGGGTAGTCTATTCTCCTTTTAGAAAGGAAAATCCACTCTGCTGAACTTGAAGTCGTCATCTCCACTGCTCGCGCCAACATCCCACCCACCCACCCGCAACTTGGTTTGCAAAACCTGTTAAGACCGACTACGACGACACCGACGACAACGACTAGGACGACACCGACGACGTCTCCGACGACTTCGACGACGACAACGACGCCGACGCCGACGACGACGAAGACGACGACGACGACGCCAACGAACGCGACGACGAGGGAGGAGGAATGACGACGACGGCGACAACGACGACAACGACGACAACGACGAGGGAGGAGGGAGGACGGCGACGACGCGAACGACGACGAAGGAGGAAGGACGGCGACGCCGACGACGACAACGACGAGGGAGGAGGGAACGACGACGACGACGACGACGACGACGACGACGGCGACGAAATAGGAGGGACGACGACGAGACGCCGACGACGGACGACGACGACGACGAGGGAGGAGGAGGAAGGACGACCACGGCGACAACGACGACGGAAACGACCACGACGCCAAAGAGGACGACGACGACGAACACGAGGAAAGACAGAGGACGACGTAGGCGACGACGACGACGACGCGGGAGGAGGGAGGACGGCGACGACGACGACGACGACGACGCAAGAGCGCGCGCGCACGCTTTTGTTGAAAATCCGTGTTGCGAAACCTTGGGTTTTCGTACGTTTTTTGGACGCACGATTTTGAAATCCTTCCGAAATCGATTGGTTTTGAAGGTTTTCGGCATACGCCCGCGACGACGCGCGCGTCTGCACTTCGTCTCATTTTTGGCAGAGGATTCTCGCGACTGCACACGCGCAAGGGCGTTCGACAGATTTCGACATGCGCGCGCGCGAAGCCCTTTTGGTAGCATTTTATGAAAATCTTGACAACATATGGTTTTCTTAAGATTTCGCAAGAGCTCGCGCGGAAGCTTGTTTAGCAACTCCGTGTTGCGAAACCATGTGATTTTGTATGTTTTTGGAAACTCGATTAAGAACTCCTTCCGGCACCGAAGGTTTTTGAAGGATTTCGGCATGCGCGCGCGACGACGCGCGCGTGTGCATTTCGTCTCATTTGTTGCAAGGGATTCGTGAAAAAGTGTTATGTTAGAACAAACAATGTCACCGCATAGTGTTTTTTTGTTGCGAGGGAACCTCAGGGGGGGGGAACCTGGCCTGCCTGGGATGCTATGATTTCACATTTAGGATGGACGAGTGTGCAGAATGTATATATGTATATGTATATATATATACATGTATATATATATATACATATATATATATACTATCCCAGGGGAAGCGAAAAGTCCGGGGGGGGGGGGTAGAGTCTATTCTCTTTTTAGAAAGGAGAACCTATGTTTGCAACAAACCTCGGAAGACATCATCGAGCACTCATGCCACATTCATCTGACACGTGAGTGAGTTGCTCTTCCACAGCAAGCTTCCCCGCGCGTGCTAATCCTTACTGCTGGGGAGAGGGGGAGTGTCCATGAATTGATTACCTCCACCGAATCTATGGGGTGTGCTCTACGTGCCAGTCCAGAAACGCCAGCCAGCGCATGGGGGGCCGACGAGGCTCCCACGGGCGGCGACCAGGCGAAAACCAGGCCCACCCAGCCAGCGCACGAGGCGCCCACGGAGCCGCCCATGGGCGAAAACCCGCCAGCCAGCCCGAGCACGAGGCGCCCATGAGGCCCTCACGGGTGGCGACCGAGCGAAAACCTGGAACTGAGAGCCCCAGGATGGCCTGAGAGAGCCCAAAGATGCTCCCAAGAAGGACGCAGAGGCCCCCACAAAGACACAAGACGGCCCCGGAGGGCAACCTCCTCGTGTTCCACCAATCGTTTTCCCAACGGCTGGGGAGACATGCAGTCCACCAGCGTGGCCGCACTCTCGCTCGACATCTCACCACGCAGGCGCTTTCAAAAGGCAGGGGGCGGCGGTGACTCGTCGCAAGCGCCTTCGATCCAAACCCCGATCCAAACTGCCCAAAGTACAGCGTGGCTCGGCCCGGCTTACTTGAGAAGCCTCCCGAATGGGGTCAGAGTAGATGGGGTCGGAGGATCACGCAGATGCATCAGCGATGCATCGGCGAAGTCGGCGATGTATTGGTCACATCGGAGTGGAAAAATCAGGCTCCGCATCGAGCCGCATCGCCGATGCATCGGCAATGCGTTTCGATCCTTCGACCCCGTCTACTCTACATATCCTAATTTTGAAAGGCCTGGACCATTGCCGCGGAGAACGTATTACCCGCGCGAGCGATGGGTCTTTGGAGCCCGGCAGCGCAAGCTCGCCAGGTGGCCCTCACAGTGTCCGCTGATGGCGGCGGAGCCCGCGGCCGAGAGCATCTGCGCGTGGAAGATGAGCCGGTTATGGGTGATCGCAAAGCTGGGCCCCTTCTGCGCACAAGGCATCCGTGCACAACCGCCGTTCCTAGCCAATGCCATCCTGGGCCCCAGGATGGCGTTACAGAACCTCCTAGCCCCGGCCCAGAGGGCGCACTTGAAGCCTCCCAAATGGAGTCCGAGAAGATAGGGTCGGAGGCTCGTGCCGCATCACAGATGCATCGGCGACGTCGGCGTGGAGAAGATTGGGCTCCACATCGAACCGCATCGACGATGCATCAACGATGCGGGGTCCTCCGACCCCATCTACAGTCAACCCTTTTTTTAAGGACGCACGATAACGAGGCAAGTGCCTTGGAAGGCCATGTCTACACTCCGCGATCGGGGCGCGGCCAGCGAAAGCGGCCAAGGATCGGCCGAAGAGGAAGGATGCAGGGGTAACCTTGGAAAGTCGCTCATCTGGGAGGCCCAAGCGTATGCACCATGCCAGGGCCCAGGGCGGCCCTGGCCGGGCGCAAGGGCGGTGCGAGACTGCCTTCTGCGGGCCTTCGCCGGCTTTGCCTCTGCCTGGGCGTCGCCGCCCTCGGGCTCGTCGAGCCCAACGTCGCCGTCTCCGTCGGGCTTGGACTGGTCGCACTCGGGCTCCGACGGCGCCTCGGTGGTCGCCGTGGTGCTGGAGCGCCTCGGCGGTCGCCAACTGCTCCCCGGGAGCAGCGGGGGCTTCTTCGAGAGCCGCAGCGCGCCGAGTGCCTCGGACGCCGCGGGCGTGGCCGCCGTCCCCGCCAGCTCCGTGGAGCCTGCCCTGACGACTGTCATCGTCGGCGGCGGCCGCAGGAGCGGGGTGGCGGGGTGGCGGCCTGCTGTGTAATGCTCACTCTGGCGAGCCTGAAGAGGGGGAGGGGGAGGAGGAACAGCAGAAGAGTGGGAGGGGGAGAGGGGGAGGGGGAGAAAGGGGGGGCCTCATCTACATGCCCTGGAACCAGCGATGTTGTAATTCATTTCGATACCTGTGTGTTTTTTCTTTTGATCGTATGATGTAGAACGCACTGCTGCGATGCAACAGGTTACTAAGTCAGATCGACGCCGACAAGTTGTCAACGCGCAAGCAATGCCTCTTCCTCATGCACCGCATCCTCGTTATTGTAACATCCTGCCGCTAATGCGAATGTGTATGTAAGATGATGAAGGGCGGAAGACTCCTTCCACGCGAAACCCTCATCAATACTTGTACTTCCCACATACCGTTATCAACACCATTAATTCTCGCCGTGGGACGCCTCGGGAAAAGACGGGCGAGCACGAGGACGGGAAAGGGGGAGGATGACGAGGATGATGGTGAAGACGGCGATGATAATGAGGATGGGGATGGGGAGGGAGGAAGCAGGAGCATGGTGACTTTGATCAAGTACTGAATGTGCAAGATGACGGATCCGAAGCATTTTCATTTTTCTCCTTCCCCGTCATCGACATTTGTCTTCCTCTTCGGGGAAGTGAATGCCACGCTTGCGGTAATAGCAGGGGTGAACACGAGTAGGAGGGGGAAGGTGGGTGACGATGATGGCGATGATGGTGGTGATGATGATGCTGATGATGATGATGATGGTGATGGTGATGGTGATGGTGATGGTGATGATGGTGATGATGATGATGATGATGATGATGATGATGATGATGATAATGATGATGATGGTGATGATGATGATGATGATGATGATGATGATGATGGGGAAAGGGGTGAGAAGGGAAGAATCAGAGAGAGGAGGCCGCCGATGACACGGAGGATGTGCCGGAGGACAAATCTTAGGTGACGTGCGATCGATGAAGAGGACTATTCTCCCCCTTTCCATCTCCACATGCCTCATCATCACTGAGCAGATGATGAGAGGTACAACGACGGGAACCCGGGGAGAGAGTCGTTCCCATCCGTCCCCCCATTGTCATTATTCTCCTCCCTCCTTTCCTACGGCTTCCTCGCCCTCATATTACCTCCTCTGTCCTCGTTTCCCCTGTTCCCCTTCCCCCGTCTCCGTAACCGTTTTTTCTTTCCCATCTTCGGACATTCACCTGGTTGGGGGATGATGGGGGAGGGTAGAGGAGGGATCGGGGGATGGAAAGTGAGAAGGCGAGGACTCCGTGCACACACACACATACATCTATATCTTTCACACAGACATGTGTATCTATAACACATGTATGTGCGTAGATGTTCTTGTTATCCTCGTCGCCATCCTCCTTTTACCCATTCCTCCCGTCGACCCTCATCCTCCTCGTGCACCCGATGCATCGGAGAGAAAGGAGGCGCGCATGTGGCAGGGGGTGATGGAGGATGGCGATGGCTAAAGGCAGGAATGATCGTTCAATTGCTACACGTGCCTCCTCCTCATCCGAAGATGCGGAGGAAGAGGAGGAAGAGGGGGAGGAAGACCAGGATGAGGAGGACAACGACGACGACGGACATGTTTGGGACGAGGGGGCTGGTGGGGACGAGTACAACCCATTCACTCCTGCATTCTCGTCATCGCCCTCATTATTCTCAGCACTCGCCCTCAGAAACATCATCCGTATCTCTTTTCCTCGGGTGAGGAGGACGAGGCTGGTGATGATGGCGATGATGATCAACATGCGAAGGAGGCGGAATCGGGGAGGAGGATAAAGAAGATACAGGAGAGGACGGCGATCGAAACAAGAAAAGAGGGAGAACATTGCGTGGGAGGAGATCACGAGGAGCATGAACAGAAGGAGGAGGAGGAAGAAGGTGAGGACGAGGACGCAGAGGGAGAGGAGGCACATATGAAAGAACAAACGCAGGGCGCGCCAGAACACGACCCAAAAAAGCACAGACATATCAAACGGGTTATGTGAACAAGAAATGCGAAACAATGTCCATCGCGGCGGCCTTACAACAGATTTCCGCTTGCGACGGCCTCGCAACATATCGCCCTCTGTGGCGGCCTCGCATAAACATGTGGTGGCCTCACGAAAAGGCGTCCTGTTGCTGCAGCCTTGCAACGCATTCTTTGTTTGTGGCGGCCTACACAGGGGTTTGCTGTGCAGCGGCCGTGCAGAAAGTTTTCTTTGCGTGGTCGTCTTACACACGGTTTCTCTGCGTGGCAAAGATTATCTTTGTGACTGGCCTTACAAAATGATTCCCTGTGGCGGCCTGGCAAAAAATTGCTGTTGCCTTGCAAAGATGTCGTTTTGCTGCGGCGGCTTTGCAACACATTCTCTGCGTGGCGGCCTTGCAAATGATGTCCTGTTGTGGCGGCGTTAGAAAAGGATTCTCTCTGTGGCGGTCTGACACAAGGATTTCCTTGTGTGGCTGCCTCCCAGAAGGATTTCTTGCATGACTGGTTTACATTCGAATGCCCTTTGCAACGGCATGTACTAAACATCTGCTGAGGAAACGGCCTAACACAAAATTGCTCTCTTTGCGCCAACCTTACAAAAAGATGTTTTTTTTCCGGCGGCCGTAACGCATAACTTTCTGTTGTGGCGGCCTTACGCACGGATCCTCTTTGTGGCGGCCTAATGCAATAATTCCCTTTGGGGTTGCCTTGCATTGGGATTTCCTTGTGCGACGGCCTTGCAACAATATTATGTTTGTGGAGGCCGTGCACAGGGATTTCCTTTCGTGGCGACCTTGCAAAAGGATTAGATTTGCGCCAATATTGCAACACGACTTTCTTTGTTATGATCTTACAAACGGATTATTTTTCCGGGCGGACTCAAAATCAACCTTCTGCGGCGGGCTTACAACCGGATTTCCTTTCGTGGCGGCCTCGCACATGAATTCTCTTGGTGGCGGCCTCACAAAAAGATGTCCTCTGTTGCGGCCTTATGAAAAGGGTTTCCTTATTTGCCGGCCTTGCAACAGGACTTTCTTTTGTCGCTGCCTTACAAGACAAACAAGTGGTGCGGTAGCCTTATAAAACTGTTTTCTGTTGTGATGAATGCAAGCGAAGACCTGACAACACCAAACAAACACAATATCAAATATGCAAAGTATCAGAAGCCTGCGACGACTCATACACTCATGATCTCTTAAGTGCTGGATGCAGGAAGAAACAAGTCACACACAACATGTTCAGCAATCGGATCTCCAGCAAGCTGTAAAACATACCGTTTTCAGCAATCGGAGCTCCAGAACGCTGTGGCTTACAATGCGTTTGGTTTCGGACGTAAAAGAACATTGTAAACCTCTGCGTTTTGGGGCCCAAGCTGCTGAAAACGTTGTGTGTTTACAATGTGCTTGGTCTCAGACATGGCGGCAATACAACTGGATTTTGCAGTAGCGGTCTTGCAACCGGATTTTCTTTTTGTGGCGGCCGTGCAAAAGGATGTCCTATTGTGGTGGCCTTGCAAACATGTTCCCTTGTTCTTCTTTGTGATGGATGCACAGGAAATCAAGGAACGAGCAGCAAAACTAACAAACTTAGAACAACTGAATTATTCCGACGGTAGGACTCGACATGATGATATCTTTAGCTTGTCCCTCGCCCTTTTCTTCTTCGACTGGCGGAGGCCCTCCTTCCGTCCTCTGCGTCCTCCTCCTCCTCCTCCTCATACTTCTCGTCCTCCTGTTCATGCTCGTCCTACTCGTTGCATTTCTTATCCTCTTGCTCTTCCGCCTCCTCATTCTCCTCTTCCTCCTGTTCCTCCACGCGGGCCCATGACAGTGACACATTTTGCCGACGACAACCTCATTCACTCACAGAAGAGGCTCCGCCTCATACTTCCCAAGTATTCAGGCCGCAAGAGCCCAAGCGTGACGACGGTTATAGGGTTCCGATAACCCGCTCGGATTAGTAACATGATCTGCGGGCCAAATAGGGAGGGGGCTCCCGCCTGAGACTTCCCCGCAATTGCTCACAGAAGAGGCTCCCGCCTCACACTCCCCAAATATTAAGGCCTCAGGGGCCCAAAAATGACGACAAGTACAGGGTTCCGATGACCCGCTCGGATTACTCACATGATCTGCGGGCCACAGAGGGATGAGGCTCCCGCCTGAGGTTTCCTCGCAGTTCACTCACAGACGAGGCTCCCGCCTGATACTTCCTCCATAGGCAAGCCCCGCGAGCCCAAGCGTGACGACAATTACAAAGTTCCGATGGCCCGCTCGGATTAATATCATGACCTGCGGACCCCATAAGGAGGAGGCTCCCGACTGAGACCGCCTCGCAATTCTCTCACAGAAGAGGCTCCCGCCTGATACTTCCTCCATCTTCAAGCCGCAAGAGCCCAAACATGACGACAATTACAAGGTTCCGATGACCCGCTCGGATTGATGACATGAGCTGCCGGCCCCATAGTGAGGTGGCTCCCGCCTGAGACCTCCTCGCCATCCACTCACAGACGAGGCTACCGCCTGATACTTCCCCATATTCAGGCCTCAGGGGCCCAGACGTGATGACAATTACAAGGTTCCGATGACCCGCTCGGATTAGTAACATGAGCTGCGGGCCCCATCGTGAGGGGGCTCCCGCCTGAGAATTCCTCGCAATTCACTCACAGACGAGGCGCCCACCTGAGGCTTCCGCCATCCTCATGCTCGAAGAGGCCAAAGGTGACGACAAGTACAAGATCCCGATGCCCCTCTCGGATTACTCACATGATCTGCGGGCCACAGAGGGATGAGGCTCCCGCCTGAGACTTCCCCGCAATTCACTTACAGACGAAGCTCCCGTCTGAGATGAGTGAGTGAGTGAGTGAACGAGTGAGTGAGTGAAGATGATGTTGAGGATGATAATGATGATGCTGCTGATGATGATGCTGATGACGATGGTGATGATGATGCTGAAAGTGTGAATGGGTGAATGAGTGGGCGGGTAGGTGGGTGAGTGAGTGGGTGGGTGCGTGAGTGATGATGATGATGAGTGTGTGTGTGTGAGTGGGTGAGTGAGTGGGTGAGTGTGTGCGTGTGTGAGAGCGTGAGTGGGTGAGTGAGTGGGTGAGTGAGCGAGTATGAGTGATGATTTGTGTGAGTAATTGAATGAACGAGTGTGCGATTGGAGTTGAGGAGGGGGTGCTTGCTCTTGTTCCTGCGCGGGGTGTCTAGAGAAAACAAGAACCCCACTCTGGATGTGGGGAAAACCTAGTGTCGTGTCGGTCATTTGGGTGTCAGAGGGTGAGCAAAACTGTGAAAAAGACAGCGGTTTCATCAATCGGAGCTCGAACATGCTGTAAACACACATAGTTTTCAGAATTGGAGCTCCAATACGCTGCAGTTTACAATGCGCGTGGTCTCCGACGCAAAAACAACATTGTAATCCACAACGTGTTGAAGTACTGGTTTTTGAGAACTCTGTGTTTTATAGCGTGTTATAGTTCGGAGTGGTTTCCTTGTGTTCCCCCTGTGTCCATCACAGTAGGGAATACATTCGTAAGTCCGCCACAAAGGAAAGTCTTTTGTACGGCCGTCACAACATGGAATCCTTTTGCAAGGCCACCACAAACAGAGATCCGTTTCGTACGGCCGTCGCAAAGAATCCCCGTGCGATGCCGCCACAAGAAAAGGTAATCCTTCTACACGGCCGCCAATCAGAGACCGCCTTCTTCGAAGGTCCTGACGCGCAGTTGTTTTGGTGTGCTCGCACGGGCGTTGGCAAATTCGGCTTGAAAAGTGCACGCTCCTGGGCACCCGGAGAAGACCCTTACGGGGATGGGGAGGGGGGTGGGCGGGGCAGGTGGGCCCGAGGTGGACGAGCAGAGGGACGGGGCACACGCCAGCAGGGCGACAGCGGGAGGAGGCGGAGCGGGCGGAGGGAGGGCCTCCTGCCCCCCTCCGTCCGCTGCTCCCTCCCCTCGCTGGGCCTGCGAGGGCCCAGCCCGAGGCGGCACGAGAGGCCTCCAAGACGGCCCGCAGAAGCAGGAGGGGGAGGAGGAGCATCGGGGGCAAGCTGACATGGATTGCGGATCCGCGGATCTGGCCCGTGGGCGTCATGTCCACGAATCGGGGAGGGTACCACACGAGGCATGGGGCCAGTGCCGCCTGATTTGGCGACGGAAAACGATGACTCCGCAAGGAATCGGGACCCGTCGCTTATCCACGCGCCCTTATCCACGCTTACGTTTCCTTGAGAGTAGGAGGAGGCGGCGAAGCGGGAGGGGGGTGCATCCTCCCTCCAGCTTCCGCTGCTCCCTTCCCTCGCTGGGCCACGCGAGGGACCAGCCCAAGACTTAGCAGGCAAAGAACGGTACATCGTAAGCTGTTCCGCGGTGGGGGGCGCTTGTCGCAGGGTGGCTCGGAAGTCTATACCCCAACCTGCCACCGCAAGGGGATCACCTTCCCATCCGCCCAGCAGCATAAGCGACTCGGGGTGAGAAGCTGGTTCCCTGGAAAGGGGTTTCGGACCTTTGGGAAGCCACGCTGTGGACAAGCGCAAGAAGTCGGATGTCTGCATTCTGGCCGTGGGCCCGCGACTCCTGGGGTGAGCCTCCAGCGTCGGTTTTTCCCCCAGTCTCCGAGCACAAGGTTCGTCTTATCAGGGGGACGCCTCCACCTCTCTCCGACGCCTCCACCTCTCTCCTTCCCGCCTACTCTCTCTCTCTCTCTCTATCTCCCGCGCTCGCACTGTCGCTCATGCTCAGACCCACCCGCCCATCTTGCGAGCCCGCTCGCGCCAGGATCCGTAGGACCTGTCAGACAGCAGACCGCCCGTTTGGGGGAGATAGGCGCTTCCCCCCAGAGCCCAATGATGACTGCGATGTGACAAGCGTCGCACTTGGCCCGTATTTGCGATCGATGCCTCCGCCCCTGAGCCTATCCCCCCTCCCCCCCCCGTAACGTTGCCCCTGATCCCCTCCCTTTCCAGTCCTCACCCCCCTCTCGGACGCACCTGCTAAGCCTCGCCGAGAGCGCCGGGCTCCTGGCCTCACCCCCCCATGCGATGCCTTGTTTTTGTTCAATGCCGGGTCCCTGGAAGTCCCGATCCTTTCCCCCGAGCCAGTGTCTCAGCGAGAAGCGTTCTTTGACGGTCCCGGGGCCCTGCGAGGGCCCCCGCGGGCCAAGCATGGCTACAGACGTCCTGCTTTTTTTTTTTGTTTTTATATGACGCGGCCATGTCTACAGTCGGGCCGCTGAAAGAAGGAACGCTAAATAAGAAACGAAGCCCCTTCTTGGCCCTGTAAGCGCCTCCGTGCCCCAGGATGGCAAGAGAAACAGCACTGGAGGAACCTAAGGAACATCCAGCCCCTTCCGAACCCAAACTGTTCCCTATTCCAGCGCCTTGACTGTACCCCCCACTCCCCGCCAGGGGCGGCGCTCCTGTCGAAGGACGACGTCGAGCTGCTCATCATCCTCCGGGGGGGGGCGCCCCGGGGCCGGCGCGCGGCCGGGCCCCGCCGCAGCGGCCCGCGCCCGCGCCGTGGCCGTGGCCGTGGCCGTGTGCCGTTGGTCGCTGCCGTCGCCGCCGTGGCCGTGATCGTCGTGGTCGCTGTCGTAGCAAACCAATACACACAAATAAAAAGATGCCCCGTATTTCCCAACATTTTCTGGGTGATTGTCTTCCCGCCCAATTCCCATGTTTTCCAATATTTTCTTGGGGATCGACGATTCATTGTGTCTGTGTTTTTTCCCCTCCTGAGTAGTGGTGGTCGTGGTGGCAGTGGTGGTCGTGGTCGTCGTCGTCTCGGCGTCGCTATTGTCGTCGTCGTCGGTGTGGCGGCCGTGGTCGTAGTGGGGGTGGTGGTGGTGGTGGTGGTGGTGACGGTGGTGGTGGTGGTCGTCGTCGTCGCTGTCCGAGGTCCTCGGCTGCTTTCGGGCGTTCCTGGCGGTTCTCGGAGACTGTGGCTGGAGCTCCCTCCGTTGTGCACGAAGCGTGCGCCGAACCGAAGCCGGGGCCGCACGCTGTTCATGCGGCATGACGTGCGCGGGGGGTGCACCGAAATGGGCACGGGAATCGCGTGCGCAAAGCACCACTCGGGTCGCAGTTTGGACTCCTGGAAAGACAAAGAAATGAGGAGACTGACTAACCTCCATGAGCGATGACCCCGATCCTCGAACTTTGGGTTTCTGGGTCACGCTCGATCCCTGGACCTCTCCAGAGGTGCGCCCTGACCAAAGTTCCGGGGGGGATCCAGCCACGGCAACGAGGGCACCCCAAGAGGCAGAGCAATGCGCGAAGACCTCGATCCTTGATCCTCGACCCGCGCTACCCAAACATGCGATGTCTTTACTTTTTTCAATGCGGGACCCCTGGAAGTCCCGAACCTTCCCCCGGGGACGGTTTTTCATCCCGAATAACTTTTTGACGGTCCCGGGGCCCTGCGAGGGCCCTCGGAGGCCGAGAGCGGCCAAAACCTTCCTGTCGCGATTGTGTCACGGCGCTGCCGCGTCTGGGTAGCGCTGGCCCCCGCTGCGTCCACCCCGAGGCAGCGGGGTCTTCGTCATGCCGCCGGTGGTGCCCATCCTCTTCTTGGGGGGCGACGCGTGTTCGGGGAAGTCGCCGAAGCAACAGTGGGCACCTCGGCTCCGCGGGCGGCAGTGGAAGGAGGGAGGAAGGAGGAATGGAGGAGGAGTGAGGAACGAGGAGGGAGGGGGACGGGGGCCCCGAACATGGCCGTGTCGTGAAACAAATATTTGGCCGCGTTTGGCCTCCTGGGGCCACCGCATAGCCCCAGGACCGTTAACAAACTACTCAGGATGAAAGGGCGGTCCTGAGTAAAGGGTTATGTTAGGACGTCCAGGGTCCCCGTACTGAATTAATCCGACGGTGAGACCCGAATGAGAATCCTCCTGAATGGTTTAAAGGTTACCCTCATTATCGTCCTCGTGATAATGGAGGCCTTCTTCCTCTCTTTCCTTCGCCTTTTCTTTCTCGCTCTGGCGGAAACCTTCGTCCCGCCCCTTGCTCGGCCTCCTCTTCTTCCTCCTCATCCTTTCCTCATCCTTTTCCTCCTCCTCATCCTCCTCCGCCTCATCATCATCATCACCACCAACATCATCATGAGCACCACCAGCATCAGCAGCAGTATCATCATCATCATCCTCATACTCCTTCCTCTTCCTTGTCCTCTTCCTTGTCCTCTTCCTCCTCCTCCTCTTCGCCCTCCCCCTCCCCCTCCCCATCCCCCTCATTCATTCCCTCAGCGCCACTTAGGCGACCACGACACGGTTCAAGAACAGTGCCTCATCCCGCTGTGCTTCGATGCTTGCCCTGGTGAGGGCCACGTACAGCCACACATGACTCTTGCTTCGTGCAGTCGGGAGTCGCTCATGCGCGGTGGTTGATGTACCTAGCCTCGGTGCCAGCTAGGGGGCACGGCTCGACTCCAGCGAAAGTTACAAGGCTCAAGCAAGTGTGAGGGGGAGACCAGGCCACACGAAATAATTCCACCCCGAAGCCCCACGCACGGCCCCCCCCAATCACGGTAACTCAAGATACCTACTGAAACACAACCCAAAGCATTACTACCTGCGCATACCTCCTCCCAGCTTGCGAGCAAGGTTGCCTCGGGGCGCTTTGCTGGACATGGCACTGGCGCTTGCTGCCCTCAAAACCTCACTGAACACCTTCTCGGCCGAGATGAAGGCGCCCTTCATGGTCATCATGGCCGTGGGGATCTCCACGGGACTGCACTGCTTGAGGCTGCGCAAGGAACGGTCTGGTCCGCCGATGGAGAGATGTCAACCTCTCGACTCCTAAGGGGCGAGGCCCTGTCTGCAGCGCCACAGCTGACCTAGGGTAGTGACTTCGTTGACTACCCACCACCCCACATCAACCCGACTTGTGCGGGGGTCTGGGACCTTCAGGTTGGGTTGGGGTGGTCTGGTAAGTTGTGATTCGTTGGAAATGGCTCCTCAGCGAACCATAACTCTTCCAGCATGCCTCCTTCTCCTTCCCCTCCTAGTTTTGCGTGGTGTTGGCAGAGGAAGAATCGGAGCCTTGGGGAAGCAGGCCCTGATCCCCCTGGCCTCTTCCCAAGGACCATCCTTGCCTCCAGAGTACTCGTTTTTCCTCGCAAAGACACCACTGGTGACCTTACCACGTCGTGATTCGAAACGTCGCTGGGCAAACCAGAAACACCGTACAGCCGACTTGCAACGAACAGACTCGTGCTATGAACCGTGGCCTGGGCGGCAACTGCCTCCCGAATGATATTTTTGTTACGGCCATGTGGCTCGTGAAAGCCCCTGGAGGCCGAAAACGGAGGAAGACCTCAGGATCGTCGGCGAGCGATGGGGGGAAGTGAGAAGGAAAGGCCTTCTCAGAAGGAGGCGGGACTTCTCAGAAGCCCTCGCGCCTTCTGAGACGTTTCCTGTGCCTGCGGGGAAGGCTTGGAACACTTCTCAGAAGGCTGGGGGACTTCCGAGCCTTCTTAGAAGGCCTTCTCCTTTTCGCTTCCCCCCCAAACTCGCCGCCGAATGACGCCCGACCAACTGGGGCTGCCCATCCCACACCCCGAGCGGGCCTCCTGGGCAATCCCGGGGTCCTCTTCGGGCCCTCTTCGGGCCCCCTTGCCGATCTCTTCGGGCCCTCGGGGCTTCCGAGCCTTCTGAGGCCTTCTCCTTCTCACTTCCCCCCCGGGCTCGCCGCCGACAGCAGCCGTTCCCATCGGGGCCCGCTTGCCTCACGGCGACAGCGGCGGGACCCACCCTCGTCCTGCCCGCCCGTGCTCGGGCCCCTGTGAGCAGGCCCCCCAGCGAAGGGCCCTGCCAACGGATGGGGACGGGTGTGGCAGCAGGCCTGCAGCAACTGCAGGCTCCTCCCTTCACGACGCTGGCCCCATGTAAACCGGGACCAGCGCCGTCGTGAAGAGCTCAATGATCGAACGATCTTTGACAAGAGTCTCATGGGGGGGATGGCCCGACGAGGGAGGCAGCATCGACCTTGGCTCGAAACGATACATCAATACATCGGCGATAGGCTCCCGATAGCGAAGGCGCACGCTCCTGGGCGGAGCGGCGCGGCAGGGCCCCGATCGGCGAGAAGGACGCGATCAAGAGTCGATGCTGCCCCCCCCGAGCCAGTCTGAAGGGCCCTGGGGCACACAAATAAATACACACAAATAACAGGATTCCCTATATTTCCCTACATGTTCTGGGTTCTTGTCTTCCCCCCCACTTCCCATATTTTCCAATATTTTCCTGGGGATCGACGAATCATTGTGTATGCGTGCTTTTTCCCTCCTGACAGTCCCTCCCCCCCTGCCAGCGCCCCCGATTCCGACGCCGCGTGAGCCTTTCAGTCTTGAGCGATCTCCACTCTGAGAGGTCCGCGGAAGCTCGGTGGGCCCTGGGGACGGCAGGCAATCTAATCTTCTGGATCCGTCTTCAATCTGTTCGTGGTCCTGTCGCAATTCTTGGTTCCAATTCCGTCGCAATATCTGCTTCGTTTCGGCAATTATTTCCTTACCGTTTTCGCAATCGGAGGCCCTGCCTTCTCCACGGCCCGCTGAGCACAAAAGGTGTCGGCGCCACCTCTCGCACGGACTTGGGCTGTCTTTCGCGTGTCCTGGGACCCGGCGCGGTCCCTCAAAAGGCCTGCTCAGCCTCGAGCGGCCGCGGTGGCGTCGCCGCTGCGTCGCGGCGGCGCGAGCCTGCCGCGCAATAAGAGCCCCTGCTCAAGTATTCGCGATAGAACGCCCGTGACTGGCCCCGTCCCCCGCCCCCCCTTCGGCTACACGCAAGAGTGACCCTGGATAAGAGTGACCTTTGGTGCGCGGCTTTTTGGGGGCCGCGGGGAGACCAAACCTGGGCGCGCAAGCCGCTGCTACCGCTTCGTCTTCAGCCATCTGAAGGCCCATCTGTGCCCGCACCGAAGGTCACTCCGGCGCAAGATCACTCTTACGTCTAGTCGACCCCTCTTCACGTCACGATCCAGGCCATCTGGGCTTCGAGCGTCCTCAGACGGCGCCGGCGCGAACTGTGACTTGACAGGCCCCCTGCCTTCCCCCCCCCCCCCCCTCGGTCACGTCGGGCTATCGCCAGGGGGGTAAAACATTATTTCTGAGCATAAGCAACAGCCCCTCCCGTCGCCTCCCCTCTCAGTGAACCTGGAGTAACAGAAGAACTGCATGCCCAAAAACTTTCGGAGATCCGCGAAGATTTCTCGGATTGGCGCAGGACCCACTCTGGCGCCGCCCCTGGCGCGCCAGGGAGGGGTGTCCAGCGCAGATCCCATAAATCCGCGCAGAGTTCCGAAAACTCATGTTCGTGTATTCTTTCTTTCTCGATCATCATACTTTAGGCCACACTTGGTTGTCGCATGCCGAGGGCCTTGCCCGACGGGGATGGTCCTATTGCAGGCGTGCTTCGAGCTCGGGCGCGTAGTACTGTCACTGCCCGCATTTTCGCCCGTTTCTTCTGCCGTACGCCTGCTCTCGTGTCACCGCTCTTCGCCTCGGACCTGTCCCTTTAACTTGGGAGGCAGGCCAATCCATACTTCATGCCCCCACCAAACATCACATTCACTGCTGTTCCCTTCGGTCGGGAACGCTTGGTCCGCGTGTCGCGGGGGAGCGTGTCGTGGCGGCGGCCCCTGCGACGCGCTATACCCTGCGAGCAGATGGCGCGTCGCTCCACTCCGCGGGGCGGGAGGCCGGGAGAGGCTCGGGACGTTGACGCCTGGCGACGGGGGCGTGGTTAGCGTGTGGCGCCGAAGCGGACCAGAACCGGCGGCGCGACTCGCTGTCCCGATCGTAATCACCATCGAAACGGGAAATCGGATCGAATCGGAATGTGCGTCGGAATCGAGCAAACGTTCCTGACAGCACCTCCCTGCTCCGCCCACCCGCTGCGCCTTCGTCTGTTCCGACGCGGCGGGCTCTTCCCGATAGCCCGCCGAGGGGGAAAAACGGGGTGAGGAGCTGCGGTGGGCGACGAGGAGCAGGGGCAGCGCTGGTGTTGGCTGCGGGGGTCTGGGCGCTCGGCAGCGGGAGAGGGCCAACAACCGGGGGGGGAATCGAGGATTGCAAACGTCTGGACTCCTTCCTCGGGACCAGCTTCTCATCCTGGGTCGGTGTTTGGCGGCACCCGAGCCTTGTGAGGGCTCCCAGATGCAGACAATTACCGAAAACCTCTCGTCGTCATCATTTCACGTCGCGAGGATGCCTGGGAGGGGCCCCAGCGGCGTCCAAACTGCCACAGCGGGCCTCAAAAGGTGTTAAAAAGGAGCACGCTTCTCCACCCCCCGCTCATCATATTCACCATGTCCCTCCCCCCGCGCACAAACGCCCGACGGGTGAGGGCGGCGCGCACCAGGCTTTCTGCGGCGGATGCGGCGAGGCACGCTGGGCGCACGGTCAAGAAAGCGGAGCCTGCGCTCACAGCCTCGCGCGGGGCGGCGTCAGGAAGACGGGCTTCAGGAACGCCATCACCTCAACGATGTTAGGGAACAGCACACGGCATAACCATGAACGTTCGAAGCTTCGCGCGGATCTCTTGGATCGGCGCCGGGCCCCCTCCCGGGCGCGCGGAGCGTGTGGGCGGCGCCGGAGGCACTGCCAGGTGGACCCCAGCGAAGATCCGAGAAATCCGAGCGCAACTCCAGACAGTTGTGCTTGTGCCGCTTGTCTGGTCTTCGAGATGTGCTCGCGAGCCTGCGCTCACAGCCTCGCGCGGGGCGGCTTCAGGAAGTCGGGCTTCAGGAACGCCATCACCTCGACGATGTACCCGCTGGGGTCGCGCGCGATCGCGTTGTAGATGCCGAAGGCGTCGTTGCGGGCGGGCGCCGCGTCCACGGCGCCGAGGCCCCTTGAGGCGGCCGCCTGGAGCCTCGCGTGGAGCGCGTCCACCTGCGCCGCGCTCGGGCAGAGCAGGCCCACGATACAGGTGTCGCCGTTCTCTGCGGCACAGCGGGGCGGGCGCGAGGCGGCCGATGCTCGAGGAAGACAAAACGGTAGAAGCAGACTGTGAGGGCATCGAAGAGCCATTGGATGCAGCCATTGTGCTGCGGGGCTTCTGAGGCCGCGGCGAGCCTCGGCCAAGAAGAGGCTCCCCGCCCTGAAGCTTAAGGAGCGGCCCAACAATCAGAGCCCCTCCCAAGCCCCAAATGGTCCTTATTTCAATCGTCTTGACTGGAAGGGGCTCAAGGTCTGGAAGTCGATGGAAGCCCAACCGAGGCTTGACCATGGATATCACCGCCGTCCTTATCAGAAACCACCAGGGTCTGAAGCCTCCTGGGCACATTCCTCAGCCAACGCCCCCACCGTAACATGTCGAAGCTCCGCGCACATTTCTCTCGCGTGCGGGCAGAGCCCTCATCAGCAGAACGCGTGCTCAGGGCACTGCACGTGCTCAGGGCACTGCACGTGCTCAGGGCACTGCATTCCTCGTGCTCAGGGCACTGCATTCCGAGTGCACCCCAGCTGGGCAGCTAGTCGACGTCCAAATACAGCCAAACGTATCCAACGAAACTCACGTCGATTAGCGAAACAAGCTGGCTAGGGACTGCACCAACACACTCGAATGCCAATGCCGCGTGACCCAGTCAAGATTTTTCTCCAGGTTTAACAGAATCCGTCGGGTATAAAAAAGCCAAGGAATTTGTGTGTATACCCCTGGTTGCTTGATATCCTTTGGTTCTGTTATACCCTTGGTTTCTAATACGCTCGGTTTTCTATTCCCACGGGTTTCTATACCTGCGACTTACCTGGGTGGGCCTTCTCCCCATGGTCCCTTCTTCAATGGGCGCCGTGGCCCCCGTGGCGGCGCCTCCAGCGCCGCTCCTGGCTGCATCCGTGCGCCAGGAAAGGGAGGCGTCCAGCGCCGATCCGAGACATCCGCGCATAGCTCCGATGGCTCATGTCTACGTCGCGTCTTGCTCCGCGAGATACGCCCTGCTTCACGACGCCGAGGTACGCGCCAGGGAGCGAGAAGACACGCACGTCGTCGCCGATGCTGCCTGCGACTTCCAGGCCCAGAACGTTGCCATAAAAGTTCAGGGACGCCTCGAAGTCATTGGAATAGATGGTCGGCGGCGCGCCGAGGCGGGAAGTGAGAGCGGGGCAAGCCTTCTCAGAAGGCGGCGGAGCTTTCCAGAAGCCCTCCAGCCTTGTGAGAAACCGTCTGTGTCCTCGGATGAGGCTTAGAAGCGTTCGCAGGAGGCCGGAGGTCCTCTACGCCTTATGAGAAGGCCCGCCCCTTCGGCCTTCCCCCCTGGACGTGCCGCCGAAATGAACGTCACTGACCCATCAAGATGCAACTGCGCCATGGTGAAGTCCAGGGCTGGCGGCAAACGCTGGCAGCGGCCCCTCGCGACAAGCGCGCGTCGGAAGTGCACGGGCGTCCCAAAGATGCCCTGACCCACTCACCAGCTTGGCTACAGTTGGCTACGGAGCATGTAGCGATGGTTGCAATCATGCCAACAGTGCTGCGAATAACGACGTCGACGGCGAAGACCACGCCAAAAACTTTCGTATTCAAAAGAAAGAACAGCTTAGGCAGAGACAACTCGGGATCTCTGACGGCTGGCGGGTCTGAATCCGCCGGCCCCCTTGTGGGGCCACCAGGCTGTAAGACCAAGGTTTGCTGTTCCGTGCGCCAGTTCCCGTTTCCAGTTTCCACTGTTACAGTTCTGCTTCTTGCTGATTACTGTTCCTTGTTGATGGACCGCGCGAGTGGGGGGAACCGAGAAGGAACCTAGCTACCACGCCCGAATCGGGTGCTTTGAATTCCTGGGGGGCGTGGGACATGTGAAAATACTTGAAATTCGCGCCCCCGAAGCCATCGACCTTGTAAATTACACAATAGTCGCGTCCCCGAGGCCATACACCCTCGCGAATTACGCAATATTCGCGTCCCCGAAACCATACACCTTTGCAAAGTACACCGTACTCGTGCCCCCGAAGCCATAAACCCTTTTAAATCAGGCAATACTTGCGTCCCCGAGACCACAAACGCTCGTAAACCATTCGATACTCGCGTCCCCGAAGCCATACACCCTCGTAATGTATACAATATTCGCGTCTCCGAAGCCATACATACACCTGCGTAAATGACGCAATACTTGCGACCTCGAAGCCATACGCCCTTGTAAATTACACGATGATCGCGTGCCCGAAGCTATACACCCTCGTAAGTTACACGATATTCGCGTCTCCGAAGCCATAAGCCGGCGTAAGTTACGCTATATCTGCGATCCCGAAGTCATAAACGTACATTACGCGATAATCGCGTGTCCGGAACCAGAAACCCTCGAAATACAAACCCGAATTCAACAATATCACCAGAATCTCAATTTGTCTTGCCGATTACCAAAAAACAGTTTGTCTTGCCGATTACTCACCGTTTTCGCGTGAAGTCCCGACGCTGCTTCACGGCGGTGCCAAGGCCTCATGCTTCCGCTCTTGCATTGCCCATTCTCCGAAAGAAGGGGCTGGCTGCAAGGGGCGAAGCCCTTACGGATATTTCTCAGGCGGCGAAGCACGGGATGTGCAGGAAAGGAGGGGGGTCAGTGGGGGGCCAGCGCGCAAAGCGGTTAAGCCCTCACCCTGTCCCGCGCGCACCACTTCCTGCAATGGCGCGTGCACGGCGACATGATGGGAGGACAAGGGGGAGGAGGAGGAGGAGGAGGAGGAGGAGGAGGAGGAGGAGGAGGAGGCGGGGAACCAAGAAAGAAGGCGACGCTTGATCGTGAGGTGCATGGTGTCGGTGTACAGCTTCTCCTGCAAGGCTATCTGGCATGCTTTCTTTGGGGTGCGTTTCCGGCGGCGTGGGGCGTCATCATGTACGCATGCGGCGGCAAGTTGGGCAGCTTTGAAGCCTTGGCGAACAGCGTGTTTGCGCGCATTGCGAAGGGCGTCGCGTGCACGAGACTTGTTGCCCGAGTCGCGTAGGGTCCGCTTGTACGTGGAGCCCTTCCCCTCGGCGAAGTACGCGGACGAGAGAACTCCATGTGGCCGTTGCACAGTCGACAGAAGGTCCTTCCAGCAGCGGGCACACCAGCGGCCCTCGACCACGTCGCGCGTTTGGATCTCAGAGGCGGCGGTCTCGTGGAGCTCGTCGTAGAGGTGGGCCCAGTTCTTGATGGTGACCTGGGCAGTCCTCCACATCGTAGCAGCGAGGAGCGTTTCTATGCCGTTGGGGGTCTCGACGTTGGCCCAGAGGGTCATGGCTTGGATGTCGGCTTTGGCGCAGCAGTTGGGGGCGGCACGCAGCAGCTTGTGGATCGCCTGGAGCTCCTTCGCGAGCAGGGTGGGCGGGGGCTCGTGCAGTTGGCCGATGCAGGAGAGGCAGGTCACAGCGGCGACGTTGTATAGCTTGATGCACATCCGGAGCGGGGCGTGCGAGATCGAGAGCTTCTCGATGCGGTCCCACCACTTGCTGGTCGGGCACTTCCACTGGTCGAGAACCGCCGCGCCAGGGCCAACCATGAAGCCGAGGTAGCGGGCCATCGCTTCGACCTTGAAAGTCTGCCATGGAGGGTGGAGCTGTGTCAGGAACGTGCGGGTCTTGTCGCGCAGCGTCACATTGGGGGGCGCCCACGCCGGCACTATGATACACTTCTTGGTTTGAAGTTCCAGCCCTGCCAGTAGCTACGCGGCAACAAGATGAGGGGCCATTCGAGCGAGATCACGGAGTCGGGCGAGACTGATGCCGAGATCGTCGGCACAGGCACCCACCAGTCCTCGGCGAATCGCTCGTAGTTCTGCGCTGATCGCTCGTACGAATGGGTCGAAGACGAGCGCCCAGATGGCGCCGCTCAAGGGGCAGTCCTGCGCGACGCCCGAGGCGGCAATGAAGAGCAGCCTCGAGATCCCGCCCAGCTCGAGGTAGGTCAGCGGCAGGAAGAAGCACGCGCGCAGGAGCTTTAGCATACGGCCAGCGATGCCCCCACGTGAAGGCACCATCCGTAGCCGCTGATGTCCGAGACTCGGGAACACAGCTGCAATATCCATACTTATGAAGACGGGCTTGTCATCCTTCGCTTCGGTATGCATGCTGAGGCGGCGGCCCTCGGTGCCCACCGCCACCGCGTCGCCCAGGAATTGGCGTCCTTGCGCGAAACCTTGTTGTTCATGTGCTGTGTCAGCAGCGATGGCATGAAGAGATCGGTTGGAAGTTGAACCAATAATTTGATATCTGTGTTTGTCATGGAGAGCGGGCGCAGGCAGTCAGGCGTGCGCGTGCACTCCGCGATGCCGAGGGGCTCGCCGCGCGTGGGGGGCATCGCCATGAGCGAGAAGTTGAGGTCGAACGGCAGCGCGACAGAGCCGGGGTCCGAAATGTCCTCGGCGAGGTCGGCGAGCACGTTGTAGATGGATGGAGTTTGTAACCAGGCACGGTATGGCAGTCGGTCAGGTCCAGGTGCTGAATCATGGGCATGGCGGGCGGCCCGTTCAAGACAGGCGGCATCGGGGACAGGTGGGCCACGTCTAGGGCGTTGGGTGAGGATGTTGTTCAGGCAGTCGGTGGTGGCATTTTCGTCGACGTGCTTGGCGGCAAAGATCGGGGCCCAGTGGTTCATGATGGCTGAGTGCATGGAACCTGGGTCTGTCGTGATGCTGGCATTCGATCCTGCCGCGATCCTACTGCCCGTGAGGATGAGACGCTTGGAAAACGGTTTCCACTGTTCTGCTCGCCGTTCTTCCCGTCTGGCTTTCTGCCTCCAGCGGTCGCCCAACTGCGTGTTCGACTCGGCGTAGGCAGCACGTGAGCGGGCGGCGGCCTTGGCCTCGCGCTCTTCAACGAGGGCTGCATGGGTGGTGTCTGTCTCCAGCTTGAAGGCAGCGGGGTCGGACAGGGGCGCGTTCCCGCTCTGCACCTGCGGGCGGTTCGCGGCAAGCTCGGCGTTGTCTATCATGGCGGTGGCGAGGCGGGTGTCTTGAAACCAAATGGCTCTTGCAATGCTCCCCAACGTCATCGCACGTACTTCTTTCGCAATGGGATCCGATTGGCTGTTGAGCTCGGCAGTCGCAATGGAAGATGTAGTGTTCCTGGCTAGTTGAGCAGCCTCCGTCATGGCCGTCTTGAATACCTTCCACTTGGTCATGGGCGTCATAGCGGAGATGTCAATCATGTCCAAGAGCTTCTCGATATGGTGCTGGTAGTGCGGTGAATCGAAGATGAGAGCAGGGATGCCGCGTTCGGCAGGAGGGCGTTGTTGTTTCGGTCGGATGCGCAGGTGCATGATCGCGTGGTCGCTGTCCATGCCGTCGGGGCCCTCCAGCGGCGCGTCGCTCGCAATCAGCAGCGTCTCCATGTTGGGGATTGCGTGGGCGGGCAGCGAGATGAAGCAGCGGCCTACCGTGAACTCGGCCATGGCAAAGATGTTCCTGTGCGTTGTCGAGAGGGTGGATACCTCGATCATG
>CAUYUJ010011336.1:488955-523955 GCA_963575745.1 Prorocentrum cordatum | reverse complement strand
CTCCGCGGTCTTGCGTGCACTAACGCGTGCAATCAGAGCACGCCGAGCGCAGGCCCCGTGGGTGTCGAAGCTACACCTCCCCCATTGGGCCGACCTGGACAGCCTTCTCCTCGGCCCGAGCGCCCACGCGGACCACGAAGGGGCCTCGACTGGCCGCCGCGCCGGCCCCCGGACCGACAGCGGGGCGGCTCTGCCCGACACGAATCAGAGCGCAAGCGCGGCCCACCCAACCCACCTTGGGGGGGGTCGAGGAGGCCGTGGGACCAGCCTCGGATCCCGCGCAGATGGCGCAGCGGACGAAGCAGGAGGAGGTAGGGGAGCCTTCCACGGGTCGGGGCTACTACCACATGGACCGTTCGGGGCCCCCCCCGGGGCGGGTGCTGGCGAGAGTGGAAAGCGCTGGACGGATGGGAGCCGCCACTGGAGGAGGACGGAGCCATGAAGAAGCCGAAGAAGGCGCGCTGGAGAAGGCTCGCAAACTAATTACGCGGGGCTAGTGATCATCCCGGCCCTCCTGGAGACACTCGCCTGAGGGTGAAGGACCTGGGGATGGGCGAGGAGTGGTTCAAATTCCTGCGCAGCGAAGGCTACCAGAGGGAGGACGCGAGAAACCCACAGGCAACAACCAAAAGGGGAGGAACCCTCGTGTCGCGGCACGCCGTGAAGTCCCTGACGGGCTTCCGTAACGGGTGCGCCTGTATAGGAGGGCAGAGGCGGACGAACTGTCCAGCCCCACTAGCCCCTCCCCTCGGGCCTCGAGAGAGTCCACCCCGAGGCGAGGGACCCGGACGAGTACGAGGAGGCCAGCGGGGAAAGCCCCAGTGCGCCGGGGGACCGGCGAGCCGCCCCGCGGACGGACCCCACGCCTGCGCGAGCGGGGGCTGCGGCGCGAAGCGCAGGATCGGAGCGAAAGCCCATAAGCTCGGCCGGTCTCCCTGGCAGCACTGCTGAGGTCGGCCACGCGGAAGCGAGGGGGGAGAGCCGTGAGGGCCCGAAGTCCAAGTCGCCCCTGGCGCGTACCCTGAGCCGCCATCGGCTGAGGCCGGGGCCCGGGAACGGAGCTCGGGCGACCGAGAAGGGGCGGGGCTGCGGGGAGGCAGGCCCCGAGCGGCCACGGCGCGGGAGCGCGAGCTCCGCCCGCAGGAGGAGGTACAGCCCCGGGCAGTCAGCCTGTAGGCGAAGAGACCGCACGAGCCCCCGCGCGGCGCGGAGGGGGGGAACCTGGGGCTGCGGGACAGTCCCAGCTGGAGCCAGGAGCCCCCACCTCGTGAAGATGATCGGCCCTTCGGCGAGGGCCGCAGAGAACCGCGGGGGGCCAGCGCGGCGCCGTGGACCCGCCGGCCGGAAGGGCCGGGGCCCCACTGGGAAGTTCGCCCCAGCTCAGAGCCGCCCCCCTCCGCAGCCCTCTTCCCCAGCGGTGGGAGGGCCCCGCCGAGGAGGTGGAGCGGCTCAGCCAGAACCAACTCACCTAATACGTTGTGGCCAAAATGGCTGGAGGGAAACAGCAGAACCTGGCCTGGTGGGAGGTCGCAGTGGCCCGGACAGGGAGGCCCCCGATCCCCAACAACTTCTCCAACGGAGCGCTTGCGGAGTTCGTGCGGGAGCACGGGGTCCCCGCGAGGATCACCCGTGGGAAGGGGAAGGGAGGGCATCCGCGAGCGGGCCAGGAGCGGAGCCGGACCCCTGCCAGCCAGCTGCGCCCCCGTGGCGCGCCCCCCCTCGCCAGCGGAGCGCTGGCGGAAGAGGACGGTCGCGGGGCGGCGGGGCTTGCTGGCATGGGTCCAGGCAAGGGGAGTGCTCGCTGGGCCTCATGTGCGCCTTCCAGCATGCTCCGGAAGCGCGCGGCCCAATGAAAGGCAAGGGCAAACGGCGCGCCCCGAGCGAGCGGAGCAAGCCCCCGGCGGGCGGGGGGGAAAAGTGACCGCGCCCCCCGAGCGGGAGGAGCGTGACATGAGGTTCCGCTATCACCTCCAGGGGCGACGGGCCGACGGGCCCAGGAAGCCCCGAGCGGGGGGAGCGCGAAGCGGGGGAAGCCCCAGGAGACGCGGGGCCGGAGGACTGGGCCCCCGAGGGCCCCACCCCCAAGCGCCCCGTGTTCGTGATCCACCGCCCGCAGAGAGCGACCCATCGTCGGCACACTCGCGACGAAGTTGAGAGACCCGGGCATCCTGAATGGAGATCCAGCCGATTTGTCGCAGAGCAAACTCAATGATGAGGTCGATGCGCACAACGTTCGGCTTTGGAGGGAAGGGGGACAACCGGCAGAGCGAGTTCATCTCACTGCGTATTCGGCCCTGGGCAGCGGATTTGACATGGAGATGGTTCCATCGCAGGCACTTGACACGCAACTCTTACCTGGTGAGTTTGCGACGGCGGTCGTGCTTCATCTTGGAGTCGACGTCGGATGGAAATGTCCCATGCCCGTTGTGCGGTGAGCTGTTGGACGGAGGTGGTGGGCACGCGTTGTCGTGTATGTCTGGTGGAGATGCCACCTCGCAACATAATGGGATGCGAGACGTGTACTTCGACTTCTGTGAGAGCGGAGGTTTACGCCCCGACTGCGAAACGCCAGGGGTGCTCCAGAATGTGATTGGCCGGGACAGCAGACGTAGGCCAGCGGACGTGTTGTGTGTTCTGGCGTTGGCGCTGTCCAGAACTCTTCCAGATGGCTCCCGGGCCATCCGGACCGAGCCCGTCTGCTTCGACTTTGCTGTCATCAACGCGTTGGGGCCGAGCCATCGGTCAGACACGGCTTCGGGCGCGGGCGCGGCCGCGGAAAAGTACGACGACTTCAAGCGAACTCATCAGAACACAGAGCAACAGTGCATTCAGGCAGGATACTGCTCTTGGTCGGTGGTGCGTGAAGTGCTGGGGGGCACGTCCAAGGCTGCTGACGCGGCGGTCTGGGCCATCGCAGCAGCGGTAGGCGCCAGGGAGCGGCGCGAGCCGGGAGCGCTTAGACGTGAACTCTTGGCTCGCATCGCGGCTGTGATAGCGCGCAGCTCCGCGCGAGCAGTCAGCAAACGAGTGGCTATGGGGAGGTCCAGTGGCACGCTCCCCACTGTGAGGCAACACTTTCGTGCCACTGACGAGGAGGAGGACTAAGTGCCTTCCTCCTCCTCCTCCTCCTCTTCTTCTGTTCGTCCTCGTGCCTCCGCGCCCATGTTGAATAATGCAAAGGGGGCAGGATTTGCCCGCCCCGCGCGCGCGGTGCTCTGGGCAGGAGCGTATAGGGGCTAGAAATAATTATTTTTCGCCTGGCGGGGGTTCCAGGGGCGGACGCCGCGCGCGCCCTGAGGCGGCGGGCCGATCGACGCAGGGCCGCGTCCTCGCTTGAGCGCGCGCACAGATCTGCGGCGCGGCGCGCGCAGTCCCGCGCCTGAGGCCTGCGGAGATTAACGGTGCACATATTCGTTTGGGCATGAAGATTCCCGTCGACATTGCCGGGCAGCCTTGAAATACGCGCTGCGCTGATTGAGCGGGATCAAGCCGCGGCTATATCGGCACATGCGGCCTCAATGTCTGTTCGGGGGCCGCTCGAGCCAACCGAAGGGCCGATGCATCGCGTATCGCGTCGCTTTCCATCAGTAAATGAAAATGCATCTACAGCGCGCGCGTCTTTCTCGAGGAGCCCAGCAGAATCATGCGATGGCCGCGCTCGCTTGGTTTACGCGTTCCCGGGAGGCAGCAGGCAACGAAACGAAGAGCGCGCCGTGTAATAATTCAATTAAGCGTCTGCGATCGAAAAAAACATTGAAAGATACATATTTCTGGCCCCGAGCGTAGCCCGGCCACGGAAGCTGCGGCTAGCCGCCCATCGGCGCCCCGAGCGCTGCGCCGTGGGCCTCTTCCCCCTCCACGGCCCGCTGGCCCTTGTGCGCCCCTCCTGCCTTGCCTCGTAATCGCTCCCGCGGATCCGCCCCCAATGTCAGCTCAGGAGCTACGAGGGCTCGGCGGAGCCAGTGGGGAGCTCGGAAGGAACGGGCCAGGACCAGACTGGCCCGAGCCCCGCGCGGGAGGGGCGCCCGTGGACCCCCCCACCCGAGAACCCTCACCACGAAGCTCGGGGGGAACGGCCTCAGAGCGGGACATGGGGGGCTGGACCCTCGCAGAACACAGGGAACCCAGCCTGGAGCAGAGACGCCAGGCTGCCCACCACCGTCGCTGGTACTGGCGGCTAAGTGTATCGGAATAGACGGGGCTCCACTACGGGGAGGCCCTGAGCTCCCTACCAGGGCAGCGGCTCCGAGAGGGCGCCAACGTTTCGGAGGCCTCCCCCGTCCGGGACTTCCAGCGGTGGCTGCGGGAGGAGCCTGCCCAGAGGCTCGCTGCCCGGACGGAGAGTCGTAGCGTAGCGCCGCTGGAGGGTTCGCGGAAGCGCGCGGCCCAGCACTCCCGCAGGGGGACTCTTGGTGGTGGTCGACTCGGCCAATGGCCATGCCCCTTTCCATGGGCTGGGATGGAGACTGGACTACCTTCGCCAACACCCCAGGGTCGAACCCCAGCAGATTGAGCAGAGCCCTCCCAGGGTCTTCGAAGGGCTGGGGTGGGGAACGGCGAGGGCCCGGTTCGGGTACGTCCTCCCCCTGGAAGTGGGCGGGGCCCACTTCGTGGTACGAGCCTGGGAACTGGATGGAGAGGAACGGGATCTCACTCGCACCCAACCCGGAAAAGCATGCCGCTTCTTTCCGCCTCGGAACCCCAAGGGGGCGGGCCCCGGACCCCGCCAGGGAGCGGGGCCGCACACCCCACACGCGCGGAGGACTGACGCTCATGGTGGGCCGGGGTCGCCCCCGCGAGGCACGCGTGAACTTGGAAGCCAGGACCGCCGAGGGAGAGTGGAGCCGGAACTTCCAGCGAAGGGGAGCCTGGCACAAGACCCGCTGGGAGAACGCGGTCCGGCAAGCGGGGGAGGAGAACCATGACCCGGACTGGGTTTCCGCGGGGGTGCGGGACGCCTTCCTCGAGCGGATCGGCGAGATCGACGATCTCGCCATGAGGCTCGAATACGAGCTGCCCGAGTGGGATCATGCAGGGAAATGCCGCAGGCACGTGTCGGAGTTTCCCGCGGACGAGGGGGCCCTCGGCTTCTTCTGGAAGCAGCCCCCGCTACGTGCAGGCGCAGGTGCTGGCCGACTGGAGACCGGGGACTCCCAACGACGCCGACCACAGCGAGCACCACGTGTGCACCGGATCAACGAGGTCTGGGATGCCCTCGGGAGGGGGACTCCGCCAAAGGGCCGCCAGGCGCCACGCGGAGAGGGGGACGTGCCCTAGGTGGGACGCGCCCGCTCGGGGCCAGCCCCCCTGCCCCTTCGCCGCCCGTGGCCGCCCGCCCAGGGCGCAGGGCGCCGCGGCAGTGCACTGCTTCGGACGCCATCCCCCCCTGTAGGCCCGCTCCTGGACGAGGGACATGTCGCCGAGGAGCGGTGCATCCAGGAGGGCAGGTTGCGGACCCGCCTCCCCCTGATGTAGGGGAACATCGAATAACATAAACATAAAAACTCGGAGGTCCGCGCGGATTTCTCGGATCGGCGATGGACCCCCCTCCCTGGCGCGCAGAGCGCGCCAGGGGCGGCGCCAGAGGCGCCGCCAAGGGGGTCCAGCGCGGGTCCGAGAGGTCCGCGCGGGCCTCCGGGGTTCTTGTGTTTGTGCCGTTTTTCGTTCCCCTGTGATGGACCCGGCCCCAGGGACCGCGGAACAACTGGGCGAGGCGGTGGGCCAGCTCATGGGGACATCCCGTTCGGGGGACGGCCTCCCCCGAGGCCCTCTCCCGAACGTCGGGCTGGGCCTCGGCCCGCGGCACTCCCGCCGGCACAGGCCCCACCGAGACCTGGCGGAGGCGGACGAGCCCGCGGGGAGAAAGGACTGGAGCTTAGTGTGCTGGGGACGTGCGCCACTTACGTGGGCGGGCCCCGACGGGACCACGGAGCGCCCTTGAGGAGCCAGTACCACCCAGGCCAGCAGGCCCCGGGCCCCGATCCTGCGAGCGCAGGCAGGGGGGAGCCGCGGCGGGAAGCCGGGCCCCCGTCCAATTTGTTAGGTCGGGCCGGAGTGCTCGACCGGGGGACTTGCAGCCGGGGCGGACACGTGCCAGCGGTGGTCCAGGGCCTGCGGCCCGGGGACCACAAGTGCGACCTGGACGTTCGACAGGGTGCGGAGATCGCCAGGATTTCCTTACCCGAAAGGGTAGAGCCCCCGAGCGAGGCTCGCACCCAGGTGCCCCCCGCATGACGGCAGCCACCACGGCTCCGGGGCAAGAGGTTGAGGGCCACCCGAGTCCCCCCCAGGGAGGGGCAAGTGGTTGAGCGACACGGCCCAGTGCCAGATGAGAGTCTCGGACCTCTTGGGTCGGACGGGGGCGGGAGTCCTCCGCCCCTTGCTGGAGCGGGCAATGCAGGGACAGGAGGAGGCCAGGGTCTCGGCCCAAGCCTGCTTGGAGCATTGGAGGCCCAAGAGCTCACGACCCAGCGCCTCGGAGGGCGAGGGCAGAGAGCGGAGGGGCCTCGGGAAGGGGGACCTCCCTGGCGAGAAGGGGGCAGCGGCGAACGCCACGCAGGGGCTCACCTGTGAACCTCCCCCCCGATCAAGGGGCGCCTGGTGAAGCCCCCACCCCCCGGCTTCGGGCCGCCCCCACCAGGGCCACTCGCGGCGCAGCCAGGAAGCGGGGGCCCAGGGGGGGAGGACAGGCCCTGAAAAGCATACCCCTGGTCTCGAAGTATCCCCCCACCCAGGTCAGCCCTCGGGGCCGACTGGAGCCCGGGGGGAAGCCCGCGAGCCAGCGGGGAGCCCTGGGCCCAGGATCGGAGGATGGGAGCGGCAGCCTACCTCCCTGCCGGCATGGTCGACAAAGCCGAGGTCGTGGACCGGTGGGGGGAGGGAGGGGGAGAGCCCCTTCTCTCGAACGCCCTATCCATGAGCTTGGAGCTACTCCGCGACGCTGCGAACGGCCAGGATGAAGGGCACGTCTCGCTCGTGGGCCCACTGTCAGCTAGGCGGTCCGCCAGCAGGTGCGAAACTGCGCGGGCGCGACCATCCAAGAGGTGTTTCAGGACGTGTTTGAGAAGGGGATCGCAGCACCGACCCCGGGCAACGCGCCCCGACCTAGGGATCCTGACCCAGGCCAGCCTGGGTCAGGATCCCTATAGGTCCAGCTGGACGGTGCTCCGTCCTGGAGAGAGGCCCGCCGAGCCAGGACCCGCCCCCCGGAGAGGCCACGGCACCGCAGGAGCGCCAAGGGCTGGGGAGACCCCTCCGGCGGGAAACGGCCACCCCGGCGGCCACCCCTCAGGGGGGGGCCCGCGGGGGCACGAGGAGGTGCGGAACCCCCCTTGGGACCGGGACTCGGCGGGAAAGGGGGCACGCAAGCAAAGCCGAGGGGCCGTCGCCCGGTCCCGCCGCGGCCGCCCTCCGCGCGGCACTCGGAGCCGCACTGCAGCCCCCCGCGAGCCACCAGCGGCCCCGGAGGCACGAGTCGGGAACACGCCCGCCCTCACGCAGCAAAGCGCGCCACCGACGGCACCCAGGTCGTGGGACGCCGGGAGGGAGGGGCCCCGACGGCGCGCGAGGAATCAGCCCATCTCGCCTCCAGGACTCCGGCGGGGCGCCAACCCCGGAGACGGACCCAGGAGGGGGACCCCCCGGGAAGGGGAGGCGGGATCCCCTCGCCCGGATAGGCCAAGCCAGCAGGGGAGCGCACCCGCCCAAAGGGAAGAAGTGAGCGGTAGGCCGTGGGGAGGGCTTCGCACTGGTGACCACCCAATGGATGGAGGAGTTGAGACCAAACATCGGCGAGGTGCTGATACTGGAGTACTCCCCGACCGAGGTGGGACTACCGCCCCCGCAAGCCCCAGAGGGAAGGGAAGACGCCCTGGCGGCGGCCACCCGGGGCCTACGGGACGCAACAGGGATCATGCTCTTCGGTGGGCGGGGGTGCAAGCACTCCCCACACAAGTGGGACGAACCCTCGCCAGGCCTGGACAGGGCGGACAGATACCGCCCGCACGCCGACTGGATGGAGCATGCAGGCTGCTTCCATTACCATGCGGCCCGGGGGGGGTGCTTGGGAGCGGAACAGGCCTGCATCGGTCTCGCCGCGCCCACCAAGGGGGCCCCGTTCACCTGGGAGGAGGAGAGGCGACCATGCAGGATGGCCTTGGGCCGACTCCTGGGAGGACCGTCCCCCTGGGAGGACCGGCTCGCGTCTGGCGGGCCGCTGTTTACACGCCAGCCGAAACGGGCAGCTAAGAGGAGGGCAAAGGCCCTCGCGAGCCAGTGCTCCTGCAGGGCTGGATGCCAAAGTGGAAAATGGGCCTCTGGGAGGTTTCAGAGGAGACCATCCTGGTAGGCCCCAACTTCGTCCCGCCAGACGAGGAGGTGGAAGAACTCCTGCTGAAATTCGCAAGCGCCCCCATCTGGGACGTTCGCTGGAAACCACCCCCCGCGCGCTGGAAAGCTGGCTGCGAACCCAGGACCACGCAGGGAGCCCTGGGCAGGGGGAATGGCAACAGCCCCGGTGGATGCCCACACGGGCGCAGGAAACCGAGGAACGGGACGGAGAGCTCTGGGTCTGCTACCACTCACAGCTGATGCTGCTCGTCGACGGGAACAAGGGAAATTGCGCGAGAGTGCGGATGGGGTCATGAGAACCCCTGGGTGGCGAGAACCCCTTGGTCGCGCTGAGCTGAACCCCGAGCCAGCGCCTCCCCCCCCTGTAGGCGCGCCAGCCTGAAAGGCGAGCGCGCAACCTTTGCAGGTGGGACCGTCCCCACTTGTGAATGATAGGGGCGCCAGAGGTTATCCCGGCGTGCCCTGCGCGCCCGCCCGGTGGCTCGCGCGCAACCTTTGCAGGCAAGGACCAGCACTTCCGACCTTTTCACTCGGGGGCCTGCCCGACCTGGGAATGTCGCGGGCGCCCTGGGACTCTCACTGGGCGCCCCGCGACTTCCTTTCTTCGTTAGGGGCTGGACGGGTCTGGAGGTGGCCCTTGATGGGCCGTGTGGGCGGGGGTCCAAGAAGGACTCTTCCCACTGGCCGCCAAAAAGCGCGGCTCCTCGCCTCCTCCCTTGTAGTGAGTGGGCCGTCTGGCGGGATTCTATTTTTGGATCACCGATCAACGATCGCGCGATGGTCGCATATTGTAAGTGCTGGGCTTGCTCTCCAACTTCTCCAAGACCTGCAGCACAATTCCCGGCAACTCCCCGCTGTCCGGGCGAACGACGAGCACGCCGTCGCGCTTCTCTATGGTGGCCTTTCGGCACGCTGCGCCCTCCTCCGACGCCTCCTCCCTCAGATCCCCAGGCCTCTCCAAACACCTCGAGTCGCGCAACAAAAACGACGAGAGGTTTTCGGCCCTTCCCGGGCCCCTGGGGCCGTCAAGAAACGAATCGGGACGTGCAGCTGGTTCCAGGGGGAGTGTCCAAACCTCCAGGGGTTCTTTAACACCCCTCACATGCTGGGCAATTGATTACTTTCCCAAGGCCCAATTGAGGGTCGCCGACATCCAATGAGAACGGGCAAATAATTACCCCTCCGCCGCCGCCGCCAGCGCCGTCGTCGCCGTCGTCGTCGCCGTCGTCGTCGCCGTCGTCGCAGTCGTCGTTGTCATAGTCGTCGCCCGTCGCCATCGTAGTCGTCGTCCGTCGACGAGCGCCACTACGACTCTTCGACAAACAACTCGAGGGGAAGGGTAGGGACTCGTACTACAAGCCCTGTGCGAACAGGCGCTGGGTGTCTCCATCGTTAGAGGCCTCCTAGATGGGATCCGGGTAGATAAGGTCGTAGGATCGCGCCACATCGGCGATGCGTCGGCGACGTATCGGCGACGCCGTTGTGGAGAAAATCGGGCCCCACATTGGGCCGCATCACCGATGCACCGCCGATGCGGCGCGATCCTCCGACCCCATCTACTCGGACCCCATCTAGGAGGCCTATATCGTGTAGAGTAGACCATGGGATCATGCCCGCTAGGAGAAATAACCGCCCAACATGAAGCCAGCACGGCGGACCATAACTACTGGCCAAATAATTCGGCCGCCGAACCCCGCGCCTCATTGCCAAGCCAGAGTTTGGGGAGGGGGGGGGGGGGAGCGTGCATCCTGAAAAACCTCCTGCTGCGGTTAACGTTGCGAACGAAATCGCGACGTTGGAGGTCTGAATCCTCCGACGCCTCCCCCTCTCCCTTCCTCCGCCTCCTCCTCCTCATACCGCCAGCTCGGACCGAGCCCTGGCTCGGTCGCCGAGCCAACGCCATGGAGCCCCCCAGCTCCGCTCACCCGGGATGTACTGAACCCACTGACCCGGGTCAATGCAAACCCGGGCCAGCCCAGCCTTGCAGGAACCTGCAGACTCCTGCAGGACCCTGCGCGCAGAAGCCCGGGCCAGTGCAGCCCTGCCTCTGCAGGATCCTGGAAGGTCTGGCGCTCTGGCTGGCCCACACTTGCATTGACCCCCGTCCCAAGGCACCCGACGCTCCTCCTTCACCTCGGCTGCTGGCTTCCTCTCCTTGGCTCCGTCGGGCGGCGCGCCGAGGCGCCGCCGCCCCGACCGCCCGGTTGCTGGGCGCCGCGCGCCCAAGAACTTCGCCCTCTCCTCCTTGCTCCTCTGTCCTCCCACTCCCCCTCTCCCTGCTCCTCCCCCTGCTCCTCTGATTCCTCATCCTGGTCCGATTCCTCCTCCATCCTCCCCCTCTTGGGGTACGATGTCTTGCCCAGCACTTTAATCCACTGCATGCTCATCCACATCCCTGATCAGGGCAACTCGTCTGGGCATCGTTTCTGGAAGGGCTGGTGGGGAGACTTTTTTGATTCGCGGCCCGCAAGAAAAACGTCCAGAGGGCGGTGTGAACGAGGCTGGGGCACAGCGCACGATAATTAGCGCGAGAACGCGCGGAATGCACATGCAAAGACAAATTAGGAAGAGAGGCGGCCACAAGTGGGCAACCAAAGAACACAGGCCGGACCCGCAGGTGGGAAGCCAGACCGGTATCCTGCCAGAAAATTACCGTGCGAACCACAGGGCAGAAGCCAGAACAGTTCCATGCAAAAACACTGGGCAGGTGCCAGCGGGAGAGAGGCAGCCACAGGTGGCTGGTGGGGAGACGCGAAACATCTAGAATTTCGCCCGATCCTCCCCTCAGATCCCAAACCTTCAGCGGAATGTATCCACTCCCGCATGTTTTTCGATATCGACATCCACGGAGGGGGGGGATTCGGGCCCATAGGATTATACAACATGCGCCCGGGAAGAGCAGCTGCCAGTGGGGGTGGGGTCGTGAGTTCTGTGGCCGCTGATTTGACAGAACCACACCGTCCGATGTCAGGGGTCTGGGCGTCGCAAGCAAATCATGAAGACGTTTGCTCCGCCATTCTCGGCACCTGGAGGCTGTTGCGAGCCCCCAAATCGGCCGTGGACAAGCCTCCCTTCAATAAACCACCTTTGAGTGAAAACAACGTAGGACCGAAACCGACGGACCTGGACCCGCAACAATGACGGCCGCGACGCCCTCTCGCGAACCGAAAACGGCCAATTCGCGAAGCGACGTGTCAAGATAGGAAGCCTCTCAACCTCCGACAAGACGATCAAACCATGACCCGGGAGGAAAAGCCGGCCCTGGGCGGGCACCGCGGGAGAACTGTCACAGCAGAGGAGAGCGGTCCCTGTCCTCCTCTTCGGACCTCTGGCGGGTTGACTCTGCCACGACCGCCGTGCGAATCAAACAGACACGAACCACGTCTTGTATGCTGAAATTGGGGACGCGCTGGACCGCGACATGGCCATTGCCCTCATCCAGAATGCGAGCGTACAGCGCAACGGGAGGACTACAGCCGAAAATACGATCAGTCAACTCATCATTTAAGAAACCTGGTCCAGTTTTCAGGACGTTTGCTCAAGACAGGCCTGGCCCAAGTGGTAGTATTATCGATGGAGAGGCGAACCCACGCAAGAAATACGGCGAGCTTTCAGGCAAATTAGTCAACAAACATTGGCACAACTTTTCGAGAGAAGGTTTCTTGATCAGATGCTCGACTGTAATGGGTTTGCCCCATGAGCCTGTCCACCCCTGAACGGTGCCCCTGCTTCAGGCTGACACCTCCCCGCGCGGCGGTCACCGCAGTCCCAAGGGAGCGCGCGGCCGCAACTTGGGCATCTCTGGATCGACGCCCCAACCGACCGAGCAGCGCGAAACTTCTGTTTTGGACTCGAGCACATGCTGAAAGAGCATGTGAACATTCAGTTCGTCATCAAAGTTAACGACGAGACGCCTTTCCAGGCCCACATGGGCGGAGAATGGGCCCTGACAGTGACGCTGACATATGCATCTCTGAAGCGGGAGTGGGCTAACAAATGGGGCGAAAAGGACGAGCTCCAGCAACACGAGAAACTTACAGAACTCACGGCAAACTGTGACGATATGGTTAGCAGGGCTTCGACGGGGGTGAAAGGAGGCCCCAAAGGGCAATCCAAATGAACAATAACTTTTTGAGAAACACGGCAAGTGCCGCACGAGGCCAGAACCGGCACTGAGGCCGACTCACCAATATTACCGGCGATATGTTTAGCTGGTACGGGTAAAGGTAACAACCCGCCATAACCACCTCAAAGAACACACCAACCTTTCATGTGGATGAAACTCATATTCTGTCTCATCTTCCTCTGGTATCTGCCTTTGCCGCGAGCCGCCCAACGTATGATACTTTATTTTGTGCTGGACGCATTCTGGACAAAGCTAAGGCTACGTCCATCAAGACATGTACACCTTTATCATGCACATCTTCAGCGTTCTCTTGCGTGGGAGTCGTTCCTGTAGTGCGGCCCCATCGCGACAATGCTTCACTGAGCGTCTCCGCGGTCCTCAACGTTCACTCCGGCGCCGTCCCCACCGACGGGCTGACCAACGTCGACGGGGACCCGACCCCGAGGCACAGTCGGCCAAGACAGGCTCGCATTCTGTCCGTATTCCTAAGGCGCAGGAAACCCAGCATCAGCCCCTGGGACAGAAGATTACCACGAAACACACAACACTATGGTGTCAATCTCGCCGCTCATGTGCTCCACTGGGTTCGGAGCAACTGGGTTCTTAAAATGATAAAACGCTCCGAGGCGACTCCAAGACCAAACTTACCTAGCTGTCCCGGATGATGCGCTCCGTTGAGCTGAGAAGTCTTTGTATCCAAGAGACGCAACTTCACGGCGCACGTTATCAAGAGGAACCTGGATTCTGAATCTGCCAATCTAGGAACTCGACGCAGGCAGACGTTCTGACACAGGAGTCGGTTTCAGAATTGCTCCATGGGCGCTGGCATCAGTTGTAGCTTTCAGGGTATCTTCCCCAAGACTGGCAAGACTGAGGCTGCGAGGGCAACATGGTTTGGACCTTACTCCAGCCTGCACGCCAAACAGCGGGCATGAGTACGAGAGCGGGTAATATTTGCTTTCAGAGCTGGGCACAATAACAAAGTGCACAACTCACAGCATTACAATAGTTCTGGGCGACTTCAACGCCAAGCTGTTGCAGAAAGGCTTGGAGGAAACACATATCACATGAGATATTGTGTTCATAAGGGGGTCAGCTTGCACCGAGAACAGGAGGTGGATACAAGACTGCAAGACCAATCAGACCATAGCATCGAACAACCACCACTTCCTGACCAAGGCGATGGTGAATTTCGCAGAAATACCATGACCGACAAACATAATGTCGAAACGATGCCTCGCTTGTCCCGGACCCAAGCATCAAGGCTTCAGTTACGATGTGTTTCTACGACGCTTGGGAGGCGGACCCCTCGAACAAATGATTTCATGACGACAAGGCTATGAACATCGAGCCAACTTTCGCAACAGCGTCTACCACGTTACGCATCAGGCCCGCCCAACTAAAAAGGAATTTATTTCTGAATGTGCAATTGATTTGATGTAACAGTGAGACACGTGCCGCCGCGCTGGAGATTACCAAGCAAAGCGCCTACTCCACAAGCGTATCCGGAAAGAGACCGGGAAAGATCGCGAGAATTGGATTCATGCGACGTTGCTTCCCGAGGCCTCGTGTGGAGCGGTCGAGTCATCGACGCGGCATACGTCGCGACGACACCGCGGGGGCCTCACGATGCAGTTCGCCCGTGCACGAAGGACGCACGATAAGGACGCAAGGGCCTTGGAAGGTCGTGTCGGCACTTTGCGGGCGGGGCGCGGCCAGCGAGAGCGGCCAAGGATGGGCCGAGGGGGGAAGGATGCCAGGGTAGCCTTGGAAGGTTGCTCGTCCTTACTGTGCGGGTTGATTGTGCGATACCCTTACTTGATTGGGCAAGGGCGTTCGAAAGGGTAAAGCCATACTGCTTATGTGCAACGTTGTTGCGCTTCGGATCTCCTTCTCCGATGGCAGACATGGTCAAAAGCATATACGTGCGGAGCGCTTCTTCTACGTAGTGGATCATCGGGGCTGTTCTACGCAAAGACGACAGGCGTCTTGGTATAGCCCAGGGGTGTCCTTTACCTCCATACCTGTTTATTATGGTGCAGAGTGTCATACTACATCATGTATGTCACCGTTTACAGCTATAAGGTGAACCAGGATATGTGGCTACCCGAAACGCTTTCATGTTCAAGGTATGGGGATCATTGGCATTGTTTACTTAATGCTTTCGTGCATGCGATTTGGTCTTGAGCTGATCTGGAACAACTACGCAGATGCCAATGTCGTCAAACAGCATGGTGGCGAGGCGGACCAGCGAGCCCCTTACAAGACGTACAGAAGCAGTCTACCTGGGAGGCTTGATCACACACGATGGGCAAATGAGGAATACATTGAACAGGCGACTGGGCGAAGAGAAAGGTATATTCCAACAGTTATGCAAGACTTGACAGCATGTGTCAATCAGCGAGTCAAAGAAGTTGATCATCTACACAAGCTGCGCGCTGAGTAAGGGCCTCTACTCCTTGGACTCTTTGAGGCTGCTATAGACTGATAGAGCAAGGCTGAACGCCTTTCGTTGCAATTGCTTGCGAAAGATACGGGGTATACCTGTTTTGCTTATCGAGATGTTCGAACGCTACCGTTCTGTCACGGGCCGCGTCCAAGCCGCTGTCTGCGACATTATGTGATCGCCAAGGCAGGCTATACATATACATGGTCTTGTACACAGACGGTTCTTTGGTGAAGCGGGTGGTGTGCAACGCAGATGGTACGCCCACGGGTTGGGCTCTCCGCAAGGGGAGACCCAAGCAGCAATGGGCGCACTCCGTATACATTTTCGAACATCTGTCGCCGCGCCGTTTGTTCCCGACAAGTGGACGATGCCGACACCACGGCAAACCCACGCCAAGCACTGAGTCCCGCGCCATAGTAGAAGACACACGCACCGCGGCAAACCCACGGCAAACCCGCCGCGCCCGAGGCGGAGTTTGCCCTGATGGCCGCGGCGCCTTCCCCAAGTCTAAGAGGCTACGCGTCGGAACTAACGGCATGACGACACCTGAGTAGCTGAAGCATGTTGTGGCTATGCTCTCTCCTCCCTTTTCCTCCCTCTTGTCCTAGAGGCGCCAGCTGCGGCTGCGGCAACTTTGTACTTGCTCTTGTATGCCCCCACGCGTCCTTTATGGATGCAGCACGGCTTTCTTTTGTCTTGCACGCGGGCAGGAGCGCGACGCACATCAGAAACCAGGAGGGGCGCAGAAACTGGGAAGGAAATGGCCCAATCAACGGCGACGCACGGAGCTCGCGCCGAACAACGCATCCCCCCGCGAAGCCATACCTGATTCTCTCGTTCTCGTCCACGCCGCAGTCCTTTTGATGGCCCCGCTCCTTCATCTCACCTGCCTCGCGATACTCGCAACTGCATGTGACTGGGCACTTTGCGGGGATCATTTTCATAGCAATACAAGACTTCATTGTCCGGTCTGTGATAAGTATTTCTCTTTTTGCTATTATCGGAGCGCTTTCGGTGTCTCAGAATGGTGCTGCTGCTGCAGCGCTGGCCTCACTTTAGGATCGGCGCTTTGTTCCCGTCGTTCAGGATTGCGCTCTCTCCCCGGCGCGGGCCATTTTTCTGGATCCGAGCCCGTGCTCATGGTTGACGCCCCCCTCCTCCCCCGTTCCTCCTGGGTCCTCTGGCTTCTCCCGCTCTTTCCACTCGAGTTCCCGCTGCTGCTGTCGGTCCTCGTCCTCCTTCCTCATCCCCCCTTTCCCTATGCGCATTCTCCTGCTCATCCGCCATCTTATCCTCCTCATCCTCCTTCTCCCCATCCTCCTATGTAAGTAATCAGCTCCTCTTTTCTGATAGCGCATGACAAGGCGGGGTCTTGTTGAATTTCCAGGGCCGCGATGACACGCGTCCGCGGATAGGGAAATTCAGCGCAATGAGAAGGGATGCGTGGGATGGGGTAGGATGTCAGATCTGGCACGAGCGCACCTAGCTTGCCCCTCCCTCTCTCCTCCTCCCCTCTCTGCCTCTCGTCCTGCCCCCCCCTCTCTCCTCCCTCCACCTCACTCCCTCACTGCTCTCTCCCCTTCCCTCCCCGCCGAAGCCCCGCAGGCCGCAGAGGGTCCAACCCCGGAAAAGGCTTGCTTAGCATGTCGCGGCGGCGGCCCCAGCGACACGCTATGCCCTGCAAGCGTATAGCGTGGCGATCCGCTTTGCGGGGCGGAAGGCTGGCAACAGCTCGGGACGTTGATGCTCGGGCACTGGGACATGGCAAGTGTCGCGCCTAGGCGTGGTGGGCCAGAACTGGCGGCGTGACGCGCGAAGCAAGAGTTGTTGGCACGACCTGCACTCCTCCCTCTATACTCATCGTCACTGTCCTTGTCAGGAGGTCAAACAATGCCATAAACATAAAAACTCAGAGGGTTTGGACAAATTTCTCGGATCGGCGCTGGACCCCCCTCCTGGCGCGCCGAGCGCGCCAGGGGCGGCGCCGGAGGCGCCGACAAGGGGGCTCCAGCGGCCGATCCGAGAAATCTGCCCAGACCTCGAGTTTTTGCATTTATGCCATTGTTTGTTCCCTGACTCCTCGGCTTCCTCTTCTTGTGCGCCTGCTCCCTGCGCCTCCGCCCTCCGCACGACCCATTGGCGAGGCCCTAGCCCGAGTCGCCCTGTCTGCTGAATGCCCGTGCTGCCGACGCGCCCGACAATCGCCGCTTCTGCGGCGCCCTCAACTGGGACATGCAGGTGGCGAGAGCGGCGCTCGCTCGCGGCGCCACCAGCCTCTGCCCCCTCCTCCTGCAGCCATCGTGCGACCAGACGGAACGCTGAACAAGGAAGGATGGGGCCTCTCTGGCCACGGCGAGCCTCGGCTTTGAGCATGTTCCCCAGCAGAACTGCAAAGGAACGGCCCGAAAACTAGAGCCCCCCCTGGGCCCAACGTGGTCCTTCTTGCAGCATCACGACTGCAGCCTGATGGCGTTCGTGACCTCGGGCGCCCACCAATCGGCGCCCACCACGCCCTGCCCGCCCCACCGCCAGACACCGCCGGCCCACGTGCGCCCTCCCTGCCAGGACCCCTGACCGCCTTCAGCTCGGTGCCCCAGTAGTCTGTGCATGCCTTGAAGATGTCGTAGCTGTCGCTCACGCACGCCACGAGGCCCGTGGGGTACATCTCAAGCATATTCCTCATCGCGCTCACCTCGCCCTCCCTGCCCCAGCTGGTCATGGTGCTGTGCTCGGAGGCGGGGATCGAGAATCCGCCGCACGGCTCCCCGTAGAACTTCTTCAGCATCACCAGCGCGGCCATCGTGTCGGTGCCGAGGAAATTCACGAGATGCGCGCCGCCGCCAGTCGCGGCCGACTCCACCGAGGACACCCCGCGGAAGCCGAAGTCGTGCATTTTGAACATGTGCCCGCCGCCCCCGATCACGGCCGCGGAGCCGGTTTCCTTGAGGTACCGCATGATGATCTTCTTCATTTCGCGGCTCTGGGTGCACACCGTCGTGGCGTACCAAACCTGCACCAGCAGCGTCTCGAGGTAGTTCGTGAGCCAGAAGCACTTCGTGTCGGTGTTCTCCAGGGTGAACAGGACGTTCTTGTACGGGAGGACTGTCCCCTCGGGCACCGCCTTGATGACAACTGGCAGGTGCCCACCGTGCTGCTTCAGGATGTACTCCCACGCCTCGCGATTGAACAGCTTGCTGTCGTAGCCCCAGACCGGGTGCGAGAAGTGCATCTTGAAGTATTCCTCGGCGTCATTGATGGCCTCGGGCGTGACCACCGGTCCGACCATGTACTTCTTGAGGTAGTACTGGAGTCCGAAAAAGCACACCTCGGGGAACTGACCGCCGCGGCACTCGAAGTAGGAGTCCGCCGGCCCCTGGCCGCCGGGGCGACAGGGCGCGTGAGGTGCTGTTAGGAAGTCGGAGCCACATGAGGCTTGAGTCGTCATCAGGGGTGGACCTAAAAGATGTTTTGGCGACTTCGTGGGCCGTTTTCGTTCCGATGTCGTTTTGCGTGAAAGGCGGATTGAAGGCAAAACGAGGGAAAACAACAACAAAACGAAAAACACCGTTCAGGTTCAGCCCTGGACGTCATTTCGCCTCCATCCCGAGTGTGCAGCGCGTCGAGACCAGAGTGATCCCGCCTGCCCCCGAAATCTGGGCAGCCCGCTGGGGACCTCTGGCCTTCGACCTCCCGTTGAGCATGCGGAGGCCGGGCGCTGGATGCGCATGCAGACCTAGCGCGCACGGCCTCCAGAGGGGCCGCGCGCCGGAAAGGCATGCGGCCGCATGTGTATCCAACTCTCGCCAAGGCTGGGCACGTCAGGTGTATCCTTTCTGCTGGGAAGCCCTCCTCCTCCCCCGTCGTCCCTGTGGGGCGCAGTAGCGCGTGGCGTCGTGCCTTTTCGCAACGGCGGCCCCCAAATGTTTCGATCCCTTCCCCAGGACCGGGTCTTCATTCTGCGTGTCCCAGGGCCCGAAGGCGGCCTCGAGAGCTCAGATACTGCGGAACACCTCCGCCCGGATGTTTTAAGTGTTGGAGGTGTTGGAACGCACCTCCCAGGCCCTGTATAACGCCTCTGCATGAGTCCCCCCTCTCCCACTGCGAAAGTGATGAACCTCCTGCCCCCAGAACTCCGCTTGGGAACGCCTCCCAAACGCCCCGAATAGCCCAGAACCGCCCGAAGTCTCGACAATCGGGAACGACGACGAAAACCTGAATTGCTTTTGCAGTCCGCTTTAGAAACCCCCAAGTATTGCCCAACATGGCTCGCACGTGGCCCAACATGGCCTCCAGGACTATCCGAGAAGGCCTCCACAGCGGACCTAATTGGGCCCCAAGATAGCTCCACGATGTCCCAGGAGCCTCCGAAGGGAGACCCCGAAAAACAATCACCGTTGAACGAATACCTTGTGTAGGAACACGTGTTACACACTGCTCGCCGGCCACGCACGAAGACCTGCGTTCTGAGCACACGAACACTCTTGCTACAAACACCCGCGCTGGACAACCCCTCGGGCAATCCCGCGTGGATCCCGACCCCCACCTGGACAACCCCCCTGGACTCTGGACAACCCTTCCTGGAATTGTTCCACGCAGCATAATAATGGTTTCAATGCTTTTGGCGCTCTCGCCTTTGATTCTTCGGATGGGCTTCCTGAGGCCCCCTGGTATCGACCTCTCTAAGGTGGCCCAAGGCGGCCCCAAGGAAGCCTAACAGGGTCCCAAGAAACCCAACGGGATTCTTGGCCCCAGGAGAAGCTGAAGAGAGCTTCAAGATGCCCCCCAAAGAGCCCCAAGAGCGCACTCAACTGTCCGGGCGCACAGCCTGGGGCTCACATGACCCCGAAGGCGCGCTGCTGGGGAGATTGGTGCGGTTGTTGTTGGTTTCGCTGTTAACACAGGCGCGGTTGGCAATTTGAACTCCGTGCCCTCCGTGACACTGACCACTTTCACTGCTCCTCCTGAACTCCCCCCCCTCCTCCTCTCCCCGTCCTTCCCCATCACATCTATTCTCCCCCTACTTTTCCATTTTATCCCGTTCTGGGGCACCCGAGCGATCGAACATATCGTCACGAGTCCCTCTTTTGGGGGGCCCCCGGGTTTGGCGGATGCCTCTGGGATAGATCTTCTCAGTGCCAGGAGGGTACTGCAAATGATGGGTGACCTTATAAGAGTCCGTGAGCAGGACTATATTGTTGAACACGTCCCCGACTACACCAAATGACTTCGAGACTTGGTTCGGGGGCGACTGTATGCCATTAGAGCGCTTTCGGATCGTTTCCAATGTATCATCTACCAGCAGCCGCCCATCTTTGAACACCTCCACCAACTGATCAACCTTGGGGTCACCCTTGCCTTCGGTTACCGTCGTCCACACGCCGTCGCGCAACTCGAGGGTCAACCTTCCTTTCTTCGACTTCTTGCCCGGATCCGTGATGGGATCCTTCACCACGTCAACATCCTTGCCTTTGATCAGGGCGTACGAGCACTTGAACGCACACTTTTGGGTGTCCCTGTGCATCTTCTGGAGAAGGGCGCCACCACTGCCGAACGCCAAGTTGTCGGCAGCCCATCTGTCCTCGTGAGTTGCCGTCCAACTTTTTTGAGAATCAATGTTGTTTGTTTGTTTGTTGTTCTGCGCCCCCGCTGATCCAAGACATCCGCGCGGACCTCCGAATCATGGTATGTGTTACCTGTATGTTGTTGTTTTAGTCGATTCATCCTGGCGAGAAGCACCCATCCAGCAAGGGCAGTCAGCATGGCATTAAGAAATCAGATCGAGTCGGCACGTGCGTCGGATCGGTCTGCACCAGAACTCGGCTGGAGTCGGATCGTGTCGGCCGCACCAGGGCGCGCCATTGGGCCGCGCAGGCATTTAGCAACATCGAATGGTCGGAATCACGGAACGACATCGAATCGGATCGATCAGATCGAAACATTGACTGCGGAGCGCGATAACCTTCGCCAAGGCGAAACCAGGACGAAGATGACATACTAGCGAGACCGATCGGAGATCTCTGAGGGCTGGCTGGCTCGAAGGATGCTCCGGGCGCCGCAGCTGTGCACCCTGGAACTCCCTGAGAGCGCAAGAATAAAGGGGCCCAGGGACACACAAATAGACACAAATCATAGACCCCAAGATTCCCGATATTTTTTCTCATATTTTCTGGGTTCTCGTCGTCCGAGTCACTTCCCATATTTTCCAAAAAGAATCGACGATTCATTGTGTCTGTGTGTTTTTCCCCCTCCTGCAGAAGTTACCCCAGGCGACAATGACCCTTTGTGGGCGGCTTCACGGGGCCGCGGGGGGCCGAATCCGATCTCGCGGGCCAGAAATTGGGGGGGCCGCTGTGGGCTCGCACCAGAGGCCGCTCCGGCAAGGGGCCACGCTTACGCGTAGCCGATCTTCGCCCCACGCCTGCCTGCTTCGCGCCTCTGCTGTTGACCCGTCCCTCATGTCTTCGCGCTGCTGCAGTACCCACATGTGATGAAGTCTGGCCAGGCACTCGTTTTGGGCACATCATTCGTCGATCTTCGAGGGTCCCAGGATGCCCCAAAGCATCTGTCGGCCCCCAGGGCCATCGGGCGATGAGAAACTCCCGTGGGGCACCTGCTGGCAGGCTTGGCTTCTTATCTGACGTGCCCTCTGTACTTCTTCCCCTTCCCGGATGGGCAACGATCCGGCATAGGGGGGCGAAAACATCGACCTGGAATCGGCGATACATCGCCGATAGAACGGTGATCGGCCCCCGATAGCCGATCCGCACCTTCCTGGGCCGGGAGGGTCATCGGTCCCTACCCTATCGGCGACCAATGGGCGATTGGAGGTCGATGCATTCCCCCCCTGTGCCTCTCCCTCCCTATCGTTGCCCCCGACTCCCGCCCCGATCCAGACGTCCGGCGCCTCGAAAAGAGCCGCGCGGCCGCTTTGCCATATGTTCTGCCTCACCTCCACAGGACCGGCTCTCGGGCCTCGTCGGGGCTGCCTGCAGAGCGGCCCGTGACGAGACGAGCCGGCCCAGAAGAGGAAGGCCGAGAAGTCTCGGGGGCCCACGAACCGACAACATCTGGAAACGCCCGGTTTTGGAGTCCCGAAACGGTGCGGTGACAGACCGTGCGGTGACCTCGAAATCCCCCAAAACCTCACCGCACGGTCCGTCACCGCACGGTCTTGGGACCCCGGAGGCCCCTGTCGCCCGAGACGTCCTCGGAGAACGACCCGAGCCCCAAAACCGTGCGCTGACCCCGAATCGCCACCGACTCACCGCACGGTGTGGTCACCGCACCGCTTGGGGACCCCCGACGGGCGTCTGGGGATGAGTTCGTGCTCCGGGACATCCGCCCATGCGCAACCCCAGAGGTCCGAACTCCTTCCCCGTGGCCAGCTTCTCGTCCCAGATCCATGCTCGATGGCCCCAGGGCCCGGCAACAGGCTCCAGGGGCAATCCAGGACAGACGCCTGGACGAAACTAAAACTAGACCGTTGGACATCTGGGTTCGTGCTGCTTCTCCTTGTGCATCGCCTCCAGGACCATCTCCAGAGACTTGATATCCACCCCGTCGCCTTGGATCACGCGTATGCATGGAGGCAAGAGCTTGTGCCCCGTCTCGGTCTGCGTGCTCCCGAACTTACTCTCGAGCTTCTCGAGCACCTGGGCAAGGAAATACGGTCAGGAACTTTTGCCTAGCGTGTCGCTGCGGCGGCCCCCCGAGACACGCTACGCCCTGCGACCAGACAGCGTGTCGCCCCGCTCCGCGGGGTGGGGATCTGGGGAGGGTTCGGACATTGACGCTTGGGGGAAGTGGTTAGCCTGTCGTGCCGAAGCGCGGTGGGCCTGAACATCAGGCGCGACACGCTTACCAAACGTCCTGAACCGTAAGGGTGGCAGGGGGCAGGACAAGCTGGCGCCGAATCGCGAAATCAGACGGGCATCGAATCGGACCGCGTCGGCCCGGAGTAGAGATCGGGCCAGATCGGCTGTGCCCATATAAGCGCCGAAGAGGCCCCACGAGCCCCCCGAGAAGTCCCAAGAAGAGGCCCCCCAAAGGGAACTCTGGGGCGGTTTTGAGATGATCATGGCTGGTTTCCTTCCTGGAGCAGTACTGTATAAGTAACGAGCGGAGAGGAGCTCCATGCAGGCACACGCCAAGCGCATCTGGACAAGGGCATCGGCCAGCGGACCCCATGAGCACGCAAACAAATGGAAACGATAATGCAAGACGGCCCGGCGGAATGCGCGAAGCGATCCGCCGCCCCACAGAGTACGGCGTGTGAGATCCTCGCCGCGTGGTCAGCCAGGACTGTTGCCCCTCAACCCTCTGACCTTCGAAGTACTCGGGCCTATACCCTTCCACAGAGCCCTCGAAAACCCCTCCAAGGGACGTCCCCGCGGCCTGCTCGTTCGGACGGCCCAGGGTCCTTGGCTGCGGACTGGGCGTCTGCTGACCGCCATTTAAACCTCAGCTGAGGCACGTCTTTGCACAGGAGACCTCTGGACGCTTCCACGTGCCTGTAATGGCCTCCCCAGAGGCACTCTCGGGCAGTCTTTGAAGCCTCTTGGGGCGCTCTTGGGCTCCTTTGGCCCGTCCATCGGGCCCTCTGGGGCCGTCTCCGACCCTTCCCCCGAAGTCCTCTTCGGTTCATGAGCCGAAAATCGCTAGATGCGAAACATATCCAAAAACGCCAAATGGATTTGACGATTTTTGCTGTTCGGGTTTCTCTTGGCGCCTCTCGGAGCTACCTTGCAGCCTCTTGTGACACTCTTGGGGCCTCTCGGGCCGCGTAGGGATATCTCCAAGGCCTCGCGGCCGCCCTGAACGCCTCTCAATCCCATCTTGGGCCGTCTGGTCGCCGTTTTGCGCCTTCTTGAACCGCCTTGGGCGCGCCCAGAGGGGTCCCTGAAGGCCCTTCTGGGCCCCCAAAAACAAGCTGGCGGAGCCTCTTTTTACATCTCTGTATCCCTCCTCGGTGTCGTCCACCCTCTTGGGCTGTCCTGAACATCCACTCCCGCCCTGTGGGGTAAATTCAATTTCCCCCTTCTTCCTCTACTAAGCCCACATAAGTTTCCACGTCCCCACCACGTGGGGCGGCGGTGTCCGCCCCATCAGGGGCGTTCAAGCTAATTCGACGGGCCCCTTGCGGGCCCGGCCGTGTTATCGGGCGAGAGTAGATGATGAAAAGGAAGACGATGGCAAAGCGCGAAACGCATGCAGAAATGCATGCCGGGAGCGGCCTCGCGCATTCCGCCGGCCCGAAGAAGGCAAATTACCGCAACCCGCCCGGAGTCCGCAAAGCATCCGCACCTTCCTGCTCCTTTCGACACGCGAAAAAATAACACGCGCTCCCGGGACCACGGAGGCCCTAATTCGATGCGCCCCTCGTTCATGTCCTGCGCTCCCCGGAGGCCCTCTGCTGGCTCCTACGGCCGCCTGCCCCCCCCAGTGGGCGCCAAGATGGCCGCGGGGAACACTCCGACACGCGGTACGGCCGGACCTAGAACAAAAAAACATCGTTCAAAAACACGAGACCACCCGCCGGCCAAACGGAAAAAACAATCGAGGGTGCCCTCCCCCCGGATGCACAAGAACAGCCAACAAACCCGAAGAACACGACAGGCGTTTTCTTAACTAACTTGCGAAAATCTGGGGGGCACCTTTTTGCGAAGCATGTCGTTAGCGCGCAAAGGTGCAAACATGCGTGCGATCTCTTCCTGCGCGCGGCACGCCCAAACGTCTCCGCCACTACGGCTCTGCGTCGCTCGAACGACTTCTTTCTGTGTGAACATGCCCTCGGAGCGAGACGCGGTGAGCATGTGAGTCGGCGCGGTTGCGTGCCCAATGCATCCACGGCCACGTGCTGGCGCGAGAAGATGCGGCAACTTTGCCTCCCCTGTGGAGCGTTTTCTGACAGGGCTTGACAGCGCGGCAGTCAACCGCATGCTGCGGTAAATTGTGAGATGCGTGGCGCATGCCGAACATCGATCGATGAAGCATTGGCGGTGGCCCGGATGTACAGCCCCGCTCTGTGGTTCTGGCGCTCTCCCTCGGCGTCGATGAGTTCCTTCATGCGCCTGGGGTAGCTGGAGCAGGGGTCGTCCACCTCGAGGTTGCGGTCCATGTGCGTTCTGCACTCCTTGAGTCGCGCGGCCAGCTCTATCTCCATGGCAAGGAGGCCCGTGCCCCTGGTAAAGCGGGTACCTCTTGAAGTAGTGCCTCGTCCACGCGACGGCTGCATCATGGGGGAAGATGACAGGCATGTCGGGCGGCGGCTTGCGTGCGTCGGCGCTGGCGCATGCGCGGGGCCTGCGATTCTTGAAGGCGTTGAATCAATCGTCGACGACGCGGCCCGTGGGCGCCCGGTAGAAGCTGGGCCCGCGGTCTGAGAAAACGACGCGGGGCAGCGGCGTTCCGTCCTGCAACGTGGCCAGGGGGGGCGTTCCAAGCGGACAACCATCTGAGCGACGCCGGCCCAGACGCAGGACGCCTGCTTCTTGTCGAAAGTGCTGCGCGGCCGGTCCGAGAGGATCGCGTGTAACGGGCCCGCGTAGATCGCGCCCCTGCTGACTCCGCGGGGCGCCCCAAACGCATCTCCGCGCGCGGAAATTTCATGCGCCACTTATATCTCGGGTGACAGTGCTGTCTTGCGGCTGGGTTGCACATGGCCCCATGGCTTGTCGTGCCATCGTCCAAGCACTTCGATTCCAAAACAGGGTGCATGTACTTATCGGTGACCAGATGGCCCGTGCCGGGGTTGAACGTCGCGTCGGGGCAGCGACGCTTGAAGTCACGTGGTGTCGCCTCTTCGCCGCGACGTCCCATGGCCATTGCTGAATTCGCGATGGCCAGCTGCTGCTGGGGTGTCATGCCGGGGTGTCAGGGTCGGCTTGGGCCCCCGCTTTTTGCCTTCGGCCGCCGTCTTCCCCGGGCGCCACTGGGGGCCTCCATCGCGTCCTTGATCTGGCAGGTCGCCGCCTCGCTCGGGCGTCCGCCGCCAACCTTGGTGCCCGACTTGGTGATCGAGCCCTGGCTCAGCTTGGGGTCGGGCTCCTTGAGCACTTCGAGCAAGGCCCGCATTTTCGCCTGAGCCCAGGGCGCCAACGACCCTGTCTTGCCACCAACCCACCACGCGTGGCCGTTCACCTCTGTCCTACCAGGGAGGGCAACGGTGCGGGATGCTGAGGACACAAACGGCTTGGGCAAAAAAACAAGTACAGCGGAGCATTGTTGTTATTGTTTTGCTTTGAAGATCTGACCATTCAACGTGGGCATATGCCGTCTCGTTGCATATAGGGTTCTCGTACTTCATCCGCAACGATGCGCTACGAATGCGTTCGACTGCAAGGTGTTCCCTTAGAACATGTTGTTTTCGATGATGAGAGGTCCTGTCGCGCTGGATGAGACAGAACAACATGATCAGCAATCGCACGTGCTATCTGAACAATTCCGTTGGACATGCTGGCCGACATCGCACATGTACCCGAGCAAAACTTGCGCGGAATGGTTCCGACTCCTTGACGGCTCAAGATTCGACCCGCCCTGGCCTCCCAAACGTCGGCCACGCCGCCGCCGTCGCCGTCGCGCGGGCGCTGGAGCGAGGTGCGGCGACGCTCCGTTCGGGGCAGCGCCCCCGATGCAATGCTGGAATGGCGCGGCGCCGCCACCGCCGCGCCCGCCCCTTCTTTCCCCTCCTCAAACGGGGCGGCGCGTCCGCGCCCACATGGGCAAATGCCCGCGGCGCCTGCGCCGGCGTCAAAATGCCCACGGGGGGCCTGCGCACTATGAATTGACGCGCCCGCGGTGCCTGCGCCTCGCCGTGCGCGGCGCCTGCGCCGACAGAAACCAATGCCTGCGGTGCCTAGGCCTCTTGGGCCATCTTCGGGGCCTCTTGGGCGCTTCCTGGGTCGTCTTGGGCTACCTTAGACCATCTTCGCGGACTTGGAAGTATCTGGGAACAGTTTTGGAGGCCATCTTGGGGCTGTGTTGGCTCTCTCGGGGCCATCTCGGCTGCCTTGGAGGCATCCTAACCACCTTGGAGGACACCTTGAAACGATCTGAAGCGAAACGGCCGACAAGGCAGCCAGCCGGCGCGCCGCCGCAGGCCCAAAGGGAGTTCGAAAATAACCTAAAACTATTCAGAACGTCCAGCACGCCTGGCGCCCCTGTGGCAAATCAGCGGGTATCAAAATGAGCGTTCCGGTACGCTCTTTTCGGTCCTTGAACGGCTCCAAGACGCATCCTGTTGGCTGTTGGCCCGCCACGTGGTTGCCCGGCATGCTGGACGTTCTAATAAGCTGTTCGTTCTTTTCGAACACCCCCTGGGCTTTCGGCACAGCGCGCTGGCTGGCTGTCTCGTCGGCTGTTTCGCTTCAGATGGCTTCCTTCTGGACCCGAGAAGGGGGGAGCTGGGCAGCCAGCAGAAACCGCGGGAAAATCAATGTGTTGGGCCTCCTCAAAGCCCTCTCCGGGGCCCTCCTCTGGAGCCGTCTTGAAGCTCTCTTGGGCCGTCTGGAGGCCATATGAAGCTCTCTCGGGGCCGTCTCGGGGCCCTCTGGGGCAATTTTGGCTCTCGACAGGTTGGCGCGAATCTCTGGCTTTTAAAGCGACACCTTTACCTGTAAACCAAGCGCAACGATGTTTTACAATTTTTTTGTGCTGGAGTGGAAGCCTGCGTGGCGCTGCACGGAACTCGACGAACATTCCCGCGCGAATTCAACAAGCAGCCGCCCGAGACATCCCCGCAATGCGAGCGCGACAGGGGCCGCGGTCTACCCTCGCAGTTTACCACGAAGAAATCTGGGCAGTCTCACGGGCAACCGCCTGAGACATCCCCACAATGCTGGCGCGACGGGAAGGGCAATCTGAAAGAACCCCGTGCGAGTTGCAGAGGCACTCGGGGAGCACGTGGCTCATGCTCTTGCGACCGTAGCCATGTATTGCTCAGCACCTTCCCATGCAATCTGGCAAACGATGCCATTGTCAGCGTCGTTTGACTTATTTGCACATTCGCTATCTTCTACGTCGGCTTTGCGCGTTGATCTGTCCAAGAATGGCTTTTCCAAGTGTCCATGCTGTGATTCGCGGATTCCAGACGCCATGGCCATGGCCCATCTGGCGACGCACCCGGGCTACGCGGAAATCCGCCGATCCGGCGTGTGAGTTGAAGGGGGGGGTGGGCCGGGGTGGCTCTGCCGGGGTAGGGGGGGGGGGGGTCTTCCACAAATTGGGTTCGGGTGGTCGGGGTTCGGTTGGCCAAAACGGACCCAAACGTTGCCAAGAAGCCGCCAAGACGGGCCAAGACGTTTCTGGATCGCCCAAAAATCAATCCAAGACGCCCAACATGAACCCAAGACAGCCCAAGAGGCCGCCAAGACGCCCCCAGAGGCCCCCAAGAGGTCTTCCAAAAGGGCCCCGACCGGCCAAAATCATAGATTTCCCTGAGGAAAACCTACATTTTTAGCATGTTCGCCTCTTGGGCCTTCACAGTGTCCAAAACGCTCAAGGGGCCCTCAAAAAGGCTCCAAGACGGCCTAAGAAGGGCTTACGCAGGCCCAGGAGGCCCCCAAGACGGCGCAAGAGGGCTCAAGGACGGGCCCAAGAGGAGCCCAAAAGGGCTCCAAGACGGCCCAAGAAGGGCCCAAGACGGCCCAAGAGGCCCCCAGGAGGCCCCAAGACGCCCCCAAGAGGCCCCAAAAGGCCCCAACTGGCCCCCAAGGACCCCCCAGTGTCCAAAACGGCTCAAGGGGCCCTCAAAAAGGCTCCAAGACGGCCTAAGAAGGGCTTACGCAGGCCCAGGAGGCCCCCAAGACGGCGCAAGAGGGCTCCAGGACGGGCCCAAGAGGCGCCCACAAGGGCTCCAAGACGGCCCAAGAAGGGCCCAAGACGGCCTAGAAGGCCCCCAGGAGGCCCCAAGACGCCCCCAAGAGGCCCCAAAAGGCCCCAACTGTCCCCCAAGGACCCCCCAAATCATCGTCGTCATCGTCGTCATCGTCATCATCATCATCATCACCACCATCATCATCATCATCATCAACATCATCATCATCATCATCAGCATCATCATCATCATGATCGTCATCATCATCCGAAGCGCCCCGGATCGGCGGCACTGGCCGGAGGCCATTTCAATATTCGTCGGGGTCAGCTCGCAGCGAGGCTCAGCGCCCAGTCCTGCTCCACGGCCACTGGGCGACAGTTCTCCGATGAGACCGCGTTCTCTGGTGGAAACGCAATCTCTAGAACCGCGACATAATGTCGCCCCGCTCCCCCTCGCGGACGGCGCTTTACCTGGCCCCCAACGCTTGCGCAACAAAGCTCTAAGTAAAACAATAAAAATTGGTTGCGCGATCGTGGGGAGAAAGGTTCATTGCAAGATTGCAGGTCGCGCGGCGTAGTTCGTCCGTTTGGATGCCGCGGGCGCCGCCCGTCGCGACCAGTTCGCGCGGCGTCGGGGCGAGCGCCTCAAGGCGAGCGGCATCCGCGCCCAATCGCGCGCGTTCTGCGTCGCAGATGCGAAACTCGCGAGTCCGTCGATTACGCTGGATTGCCCTGGGATGCTGAACGGGGCAAAAAAGGATTTGTTAACACTTCCATTTCAATGTCGCACTGGCTGTCGGGGAGCACTGCAGCACAAGCAGGGCGCGAGACCAGAACTTTCAGAGGCACCGCGGGCGAACGGCGGAGAAAGTTCAGAAAACCAATGGCATGGGCAGAACTTAACAAGCCCAAACTGGACAACCAGAAGACAACCATTGATATCGCATGGTGCCCACGCCGAAAGGTCGCGCATCATGGCAATCTTGCGCGACCGCGGCCATTGGAGTCGTTTGCTTTCGTGGTCTCGCTGGCGCATGAAGCGCGGGATTCCGTGGGGCATTTCATTCCCGGAACGTTGTTCGCGCAGAGAACAACGACTAAAGCGGCCACGTACAACTGCAAGCTTATGAAGACATGGCAGGATCATGCCTGCCAGATTTCTTGCGACCAGCGGCGGGGAACGGCCCAGATTGCCGCGAGCATTTCGCGACGTCCGCGCAGTGAACCATTCGATCGAATGCGTTACCCACGACGGCGAGACCATAAACATGGGAGAATGCTTCAATGGACATTTGAAACAGCTCGGCCGTAAATTGAATTTGCGTAAAAGCAACGCGGTCGAAAATGACTTTAAAGACATATGGCGCGAGCTCGCATTCCGGATCAATCGCGGCATGCATCGGGCAGACTACCCAGTGGGAGAACGAGTTCTGGACTACCTTAATTTGCTCGTTGCTTACCAAACTGCTCGCCAGGGAACAGGTTTCGCGCCGATTGCTAGGCGTTTGAAGGAACTGGAGTCTCTGCCCGAGCCTATTCACAAGCAATGCAAACGATTCCCAAAGAAGTCAAATGCAGCGATGCGGATCGTTTGGCGAACGCTCCGGGATTGGTTGAAGGATTCCGCGCAAACGATCGAGCTCCCAAGTCTCAATGCCCAGCAGCGGTGGCATGCGCACAATCGGGCGGAGTGCTGGATCGGGATAGCACGCAACAGCACTGGAGAGGAGAGCGCTCGCGTTCTGCACACGGCGAAAGGGAATCGCGTTTTTAGACGCCAGCTTCGCACTCCAGACGAAAGCGATCCTGGAAATGCCGACCAGGATGCAGACGTCGACGAAACCAGCGCAGACGCCACTGAGTCGGCGACCACAGCCTCCAACGATGACGCTCCTCTTCTCGCTCCTTCGCGGAAGCGTCCAGCAGCGGCCCCGCAGAGCGTTCGCAAACGTCCGGCTTCGTGGGCCCCCTCCCCAGCTGCGCCGGTGGAGTCCCAGAATGGAACGCAGTGTCTACGCCACGCATTCAGCAACATTCTCTCAGCCTGCAGCTGCAGCAGAACAGCAACATAACATAAGTTCTGTTCAGTGGCTCATGAGCTAGAACAGCGGGAGAGGGAGCTTCGCGCAGACGGAGGGGGAGCTCAATGCAAGAACAGGGATGGCTACCTGATCGACACTGCCAAAGCTTGGTTGCGAAGCTTTGTTCCGTGTTGTAGGCTGCAACATTCGCTGAGCGGTGATCTTCGTGGATCAGAGATTGCGATTGGAGCGGCTCGCAGACCCGAGACAAAGAAATATTTCGTTTGTTATCGGTCGGCTGTCTTAGAGAAATGGGAGCTCGCGGACAGCGTTGGTCCAACAATCGCCGAAAGCAGCGTTGAAGAGAGCCTTGCTGCGGACGACTCCAAATGGCTCGTCACTCACGCGCGGCATCCAGTGAACCATCCTTGCCCACATTTTAAGGATTCCCACATTTCGGGCCCCGTTTGCGAAAGCCGCGCAGCAAACGCATCGGGTTCAGTAGGATTAATTGCGCAGTCCAGGCTGAAGTCGGCTTGACTCCATACGAACTGGCCAGTGGGCTGAGACTCGAGAAACAGAACATCACTCAAACAATCTATCGTCATCTCGCTGATTCTGGTGGTCCGTGCCCAGTTTCCCGATTCCTGCGCTCTGGCGCCTGCATTGCCGATTCGGGCGCTTTGGTGCTCAAATTGTCCCGTCGGGCGTTTTGGTGCCCAGATTGCCTATTCAAGCGTTGCTTTGCTTGGGTTGCCAATCGCAACGCTTTGGCGCTCAGATTGCCCATTGGGGCGGTTCGGCGCCCAGATTGCCGCTTCGGGCGTTTCGACTGTCAAATTGGCCACGCTGGGCGCTTCCGTGCTCAGATTGCCGATTCCAGCGTTCCACGTGCTCACATTGCCGATTTGGGCGGTTCGGAGCTCAGATTGCCGAGTCAGGCGACTTCGTCATCAGATTGCCCGTTCGGGCGTTCGGGTGCTCAGATTTTTGATTCGGGCGCATCATTGCGGGTTTGAACGTTCGGCGACTAGATTGCCGATTCGGGCGCGTTGGTGCTCAGATTGCTGATTCGGGCGCCCCAGTGCTCCGATCGCCGATTCGGTCGGCCTGGTGCTCAGATTGCCAAAACAAGCGCATCGGTGCTCGCAATGCCGATTCAGCCGTTTCCGTGCGCAGATTGCTGATTTGGGCGATTCGTCGCTCAGATGGGCGATTTTGGTATATTTGGGCGTTTCGACTGTCAGATGGCTGATTCGGGCGTTTGAATGTTCATATTGCCAATTGAAGCGACTCGGTGCTCAGATTGCTGGTTCAGGCGTTTCGGCGCTCAGATTGCTGATGTGGGCGCTTTGTCGCTCAGATTGTCGATTTGGGCGGGTTTGGGATTTGGGCGCTTCGACGATTAGATTGTCGATTTGCGACGTCGCGGTGCTCAGATTGCCGATTTGGGCGCTCGATGCGGGGGACCTGGTGCTCAGATTCAGGCGCTCTGGTGCTCGCAATGCCGATTCAGCCGTCTCCGTGCTCAGATTGCTGATTCGAGCGCCTCGTCGCTCAGATTGCCGATTTTGGTTGGTTTGGGCGTTTCGACGGTTAGATTGCTGATTCGGGCGTTTGAGTGGTCAGATTGCCAATTGAGGCGGTTCGGTGAAAAAATTGCCGATTCAAGCGTTTGGGTGCTCAGATTGCTGATTCGAGCGTTTGAATGCTCAGATTGAAGCGATTTGGTGCTCAGATTGCAGATTCAAGCGTTTCGGTCCTCAGATGTTTGGTTTTGGCGCTTCGTCGCTCAGGTTGCCGATTTGGGCAGATTTGGGATTTGGGCGTTTCGATGTTCAAATTGCCCATTGGGCTTTGATATCCGATTGCTCCGAATTTGCTCAGATCGCCGATTCGGGCGACCTGGTGCTCAGATTTCCGATTCGGGCGCTCTGGTGCTCGGAATGCCGATCCAGCCGCTTGGGCGCCCAGATTGCTGATTCGGGCGCTTCGCCGCTCAGATTCCCAATGTGGGCGGGTTTGGCATGTGGGATTCGGCGAGTTCCGATTTTTGGGCGCCCAAGTGCTCCGATCGCCGATGCGGGCGACCTGGTGCTCAGATTGTTGATTCAGGCGCTTCGGTGCTCGGAATGCCGATTCAGGCGTTCAGGTGCTCAAATTGCTGATTTGAGCGCTTCGTCGCTCAGATTGCCGATTTTGGCGGGTTGAAAAAAAGATTAGCCATTTTGGCGCTCAGATTGGCGATTTGGGCGCTACAGTGCTCCGATCTCGATTCGGGCGACCTGGTGCTCAGATTGCCGATTCAGGCGCTTCGGTGCTCAGAATGCCGATTGGGGCGCTTTGGCGCTCAGATTGCGGATTCGGGCGCTTCCGACTCAAATTCTCACTGGGGCGATTCAGTTTCCAGATTGCCGTTTCGGGCGCTTCGGTCAGATCGGTGCATTAGGCGGCTCGGCACTCGCATTGCCCATTTGGGTGTTTCAGTGTTGAGATTGCGCTTCGAGCTGTTCTCGTCTGGGGCAGCGTCGCGCTTTGATTGCTGATCCGTGGGGGAAAATTAGCAGAATCACGAGCTGGGCGCTCCTTGTCTGTAGCCGAACCCAAGAATCTTCAAATCGGTGCAGCCGTTGTTTTAAAAAACTTCGCTGTTGTTTTAAAAGCCGTTTTTTTGTTATATATATATATATATATATGTATATATATATATATATATCCTTCCCCCCAAGTAAGGGACCCTCTTGGGCCCTCCCGGGGCCCTCTTACCGTTTCACGAAAACAAATACGAGGAAGCATGCCATGAGAGCCGCCCGGGCCGCCCGGGGGCCGCTTCGCTCGAAAAAATACAAAGGAAGCGGCCTCGGCCGGCCATTACAACCATGCTCGCCCCCCCATTGACCCTCCCCTTGGCCCCTCCCTAGAGGGCTTCGCCCCAACTCAACGTACATCGCTCGTACCTCGCTCGTTCCGCCACCTGCTTGGCATGGGGACGGAAAGCGCGTTTATTTCGTGAGGGCACGAGGTCGCTGGCTTAGGTAGTGACTTGGAGCTCTGTTGGTGTTAAGGCTTCGGCACGACATACAAAAATGTAGCAACCTACCCTACGATAGTGTTTGCATCTTGCATATCCTCGCCTTCCTGGGGGTCCTTTTGGGGCTCTTTTGGGCCGTCATCGGGCCCTTTTGGGGCTCCCCTGGGTCCACTTGGGGGCCTCCTGTGGCCCTAGTCGGGTTCTCTTTGGAACCTTTTGGATCCCACAGTGGCCTCTTGGGACGTCTTGGAGCTCTCTTGGGCATCTTGACGGCCACTTGGGCCGTCTTGGGGACCTCTGGGGTCGTTTCGGGGCGGTCTTGGGGGCCTCCTTGGCCGTGTTGGACGCTGTGAAAAATAAAGAAACAAATATGCTAGACATGCGCCCTTTCATAAGGAAATGGCGATTTTTGCCTCTTGGGGGTCCCCTTTGGGAGCCTCTTGGGGCGTCTTCGGGGTCTCTTGGGCTGTCTTGAAATCATTTTGGACCCTCTTGGAGCGATCTTGGGCCGTCTTCGGGCCCTCTTGGACCACTCCGACGACGTCTTGGAGGTATCTTGGGCGCTTTGGGGCTGTCTTGGGCTGTTTGGGGGCCTCTTCGGCGCTCTTGGGGCTGACTTGGACCGTCTTGGGCCGAAGATTGCCGAAATTTGGGCCATTAGATCCGCGCCCCGTTTGCCTACTACCCCCCAGCGCCCCCCCTTGTTATTTCTCCTGGCTAACGGATCACGACGCTACGCGCGCTTTCCATCATCCGCCGCCCCCTGTTGGCTTGTCACAATGGTGCCCGGCGTGCTTGACGTTCTGAAAACGTTTTGGTTCTTGTAGAACTCCCCCTGGGCTTTCGGCGCAGCGCGCCGGCTGCCTGTCTCGTCGGCTTGTTCGCTTCAGATGGCTTCAAGCTGGCCTCCAAGGTGGTCAAGATACCTCCAAGACGGCCGAGATGGCCCCCAAAGAACCTAAGATAGCCCCAATATTGCCTCCAAGACGGCTCCAAGGTGCCTCCAAGACCACGGTCCAAAAGAGCCCGAGACGGCCGAAAAAGCATCCAAGAGGCGCCTAAGACTGCTCAAGAGGCCTCGAAGAAGGCCTCCAGAAAGGGCCGAGGAGCCACAATCATTGATCTTCCTCAAGTTTTGAAGACTTCGCCAGCCCGAGACGGCCCAAGAGGCCCCCAACATCGCCCCAAGATGGCCCCAAAGGCCTCCAAGAT
>CAUYUJ010011336.1:461455-483955 GCA_963575745.1 Prorocentrum cordatum | reverse complement strand
CCAGAGCCTGCAGGACGATGCCTGGCAGCTCGCCGCTGTCGGGGCGCACGACGAGGACGCCGTCGCGCTTCTCGATCGTTGCCTGGGAAGGAAGCAAGCCCTGATATCCGACGCTTCGGCGGGCACATCGCAGCATCTTGGGGAATCACGAGAGCACCTCTCGACCCCCGCGTATCTGCGGCAAGGACTCAAGCGGGCCTCCCCCTCTCCCGATGCCCGTCCTTCCTGTCGAAGTGCGCCCTCCATCCCTCCCTCCCTTGTGCCATGCCGTGTTGGGCGGCGGTTTCTCCCTCATAGCTCTGCAGCAGAACGGGCAACGTTGTTAACAATCGGATGCTCAGAACGCCTTCCCGCCGAGGGAAGTCATGACTTGCTGAACCCGCGCGCGCGGAGTGCACCGCAGCGCAATGATGAGTAACCCGGGGAACTGTATGGAAATGCATGCCATCACGCTGCTTGGCATATCACCGCATATCATCATCAAGCATGTCTTCTTTTCGCAGTATACCATAGCACGGCATGGCGCCATACTGGGTAACATCGTGCAGCCCGGAATCGTAATGCGAGACCGTGCAAGCATGCAGTGGCATGGCATCGCGTAGCAAAGTCATGTCAGCTTGTGACGGACAAAAACAAGCCAGGCGCGTGATTGAAACACTGGCTTGCCTGCTCGGGTGAATCGCGGGGGTGGGTGGGGCGGCGCCCGCCAGATGGAAACACACCGCGGCGACGCCGGTGATTAGCGCCGACACCCGGCCGCCAGCTGGAGGGCGACAGGCGCGACGCAAACGGCGCCGCTACACGGGGGACGGCAGCAACGCCTTCGCTACAGCGGGGCGGTTGACCAACATGGCTACAAATACGAAAGAAAGATGAGGCGGGAGGAAGAGGCGCCTCACAAGTGGCGGGCGGTGCCGACGCGGCTACGAACAACAAAACGGAAAGAGGGGGGAAGAGCGGCAGAGGCAGGTGGCAACGGCTCCTCGTTCTCTTTGTTACTCTTTCCTCCTCCCCCCTTCCACTACAATTTGTCCAAATATGACCACGACGGCGACGGCGGCGACGGCAACGGCGGACGACGCCATGCTGCCAATGCGGATGCTCCATCAGGGGGGATGCAGCGCAGGCCTGCTGTAGTCGTCGTTGCCGTCGACGACGACGACGACGGCGAGGACGACGACGATGGACGAGAGGACGAGGACGCCGCCGAGGACGACAACGACGACGATGCACTGCGGGACGAGGACGGGGACAATGACGACGACGACGGCAACGACGACGGACGAGAGGACGAGGACGCCGCCGACGACGACAATGACGACGACGACAATGCACTGCGGATGCCTCATGGTGTGTGTATGGGAGCTTCGACTACGCTCGATCGCAATTCGCACTTCCATCTGCTGCCCGCGCTTGAGGACCCTCTGCGCCGCTGACTCAAAAGTGTGTGTTTGTGTGTTTCTGCGTAGGTCACTTGTAGCGTGGTCGTCGTCGTCGACGGTCGTCGTCGTCGTCGTCCGCCGTCGTCGTCGTTGTCGACGTGCCTCCTGGGGGGGCTGTGTCAGCCCGCTGTGGACGACGATGATGACGACGACGACGACGACGATGGCGACAGCGACGACTCACGACGACGACGCACTGCGGATGCCTCATGGGGGGGGGGCTGCGTAGGCCCATTGTAGTCGACGGCGACGACGGCGACGACCACGACGATGATGACGACGACGAAGAGAAGGAACACTTCGCCTCGGTTGTAGACGATCCCAATTACAATTTCTATGCGAAAGGCAATCGCTTTGAGGCTGCCGCGCCGGGGGGGGTACACTATCCCCACGGCGGCGCCCGCGATGACATCCTTGCGCGAGTGATTTGAAGCATCGTTTTGCGCCCCGCGGGGTCTATTCATCAGCAGCCTCGGGCGGAGGGGGGCCTGTATCATCAGAGCGCATCATACAACAGAGCACGTTCCAGAATTGCAAGCCGTTGTTCGCAAGTGCATGTAATAGTATGTCACAGCGTTGCATAACACTGCGTGCCATGGCATAACAATGCATAGCATCGCATTGCATGGCGCATTGTTGCATGTCATAGCGCTGCATGCGGAATGCAACATTGCGCAGCGGAACAGCACATGACACATCGTGCCATGCTGCAGCGCGACATAACATATCGTTACATACACATGATGTTGTAGTAGTATAGTGCTGGGAACTGTTGCTACCCAGGAGAGGGCGAGGATAATAAGGGCTAGGAAGAGGAGGAGGAGGAGGAAGAGGAGGAGGAGGAGGAGGGCGAGGAGAACGAGGAAAAGGAGGAAGAGGGGGACGAGGTCTAGGAGGAGGAGGAGGACTACGAGGAAGACGAGGTCTAGGAGGACGAGGAGGAGGAGGAGGACGAGGAAGACGAGGAATACGAGGAAAACAAGGGCAAGGAGGAGGAGCAGGAGGAGGAGGAGGAGGAAGAGCACTGCAAACTATAGCGCATGATGTCGTAGCACAGCGTAGCAGAGCATGGCACAGTACAGCAGAATGTCTGGGGAGACCAAATGAGCCTGCTCTCGACAGCCCAGGCAGTCCCTCCTGTGTCTTCCTTCCTCCTCTTGCCCACTTCCGCCCTGCGCCTCCCTTGCTCCTGGCGCTTGCCACGAGGATTCTCTTCTGAGATTCCCCGTTGCCTTCAGCTCGGTCCCCCAGTAGTCGGTGCAAGCCTTGAAGATGTCGTAGCTGTCGCTCACGCACGCAACAAGCCCTTTCGGGTACTGGGTCAGCATGTTTCTCATGGCCTCAACTTCGCCCTCCCTGCCCCAAGACGTCATCGTGCTGTGTTCGGAGGCGGGTATTGAGAACCCGGCGCAAGGTTCCCCGTAGAACTCCTTCAGCATAATCAGGGCGGCCATGGTGTCTGTGCCCATGAAATTGACCAAATGAGCACCGCCTCCGGTAGCGGCGGACTCGACGGAAGAGACGCCTCGGAAACCAAAATCATGCATTTTGAAAAGGTGCAAACCGTTATCAATCACCTGTGGGGTTCCGGTCTGCTTGAGATATTTGACGATGATGTTCTTCATCTCGCGGCTCTGGGTGCAGACTGTTGTAGGGTACCAGGTTTGAACAAGCAGGGTTTCCAAGTAATTGGTAAGCCAGAAGCACTTTGGATCAGTGTTTTCCATAGTGAAAAGCACGTTTTTGTACGGCAGCACCGTGCCCTCTGGCACAGCTTTGATGCTGATTGGCAAGTAGCCAGCATGATGGGTCGCGATGTACTCCCATGCCTGACGATTGAACAGCTTGTCATTGTAGCCCCACTTCGGATGAGAGAAGTGGATCTTGAAGTATTCCTCCGCGGCATCGATCTTGTCCATCGTCACCACTGGTCCTGTCATGTATTTCTTGATGTAGTACTGCAGACCGAAGAAGCACACTTCAGGAAACTGGCCGCCTCGGCACTCGAAGTACGAGTAGACCTTCTCGGTGCCAGGCGGGTACTGCAAGTGGTGGGTCACCTTGTAGGAGTCTGTTAGGATCACGATGTTGTTGAAGGTGTCCTCGGACTGCGAATTAAAGAGCCACATGAAGAGCTCCACGTATGGCACCTTCTGTGAACCCCGGGCCAAGTTGGAAGAGTCCAACAGGGCGTCCACGTCCTCCACGGGCCACGCGCCCTTGTCGAGGTGGTGCAGCAGAGATGTGAACTCCTCCCTGGAGATGAGGCCATCTCCTGTCTTATCGAAAGCCTTGAACTCCTCCAGGATGCTCGGCTTTGAAAGCCAGAGGCCCCAAGATATCAGGCATCCAACCGATGGGCCCCCCACCCGCTGAGCAGCAAGGCCAGTGGAGCCCGAGCGATTCTTGTGCCGGCTCCGCCGCCATGCCGATGCCCAGAAATTTCAATGCACGGCCCCAAAGGTCTAGACCTCTTCTCCCGGGCTATTGTTTCTTCCCCCGTCCACTTTTGATGGCCCTGGGACCCGACGACGGGCCCCGGAGGCCGAAACCGAAGAACGAATGTCCAGACTGCAAAAGTCGCATCGTCGGCGCTCTGAGTGCCTCGTGCCCCGCCCGCGCTCCCATCCGATCCTCGGCTTGGTCTCGCGCATGCCCTCTGCCTCCGACTCGGTTCCCCTGTGCGCCGCGCCCTCGGGCCGGATGCCCCTACCACCGCGGTGCAACGCACACGCGGCCCCGGGGCAGTTCCCCACAGCCCTCTGGACCAACTGTTCGGGGCCACTCGCGCCCCTTCTGCTGGCGGAGCCGCCCTCGCTTCACTTCCGCCACCGTCCGCCGAGGAAGAGATAGCAGCTTTTCGCTCCTCGAGGGCGAGGCCCTTTCTCGAACGCCTCGTGTGGTCTCTTCACGAGAGGCAATGCGCTGGCTTCGGAGCTGGGCCTCATGGGATCCAATGCGTACTAGCCAGGATGGACCTACTTTCGGCGGCGCGCCGAGGGAAAGGGGGGGAGGCGGCGGGGCTTCGGAGAAGGCTTCGGAGAAGGCTCCGAAAGCTTCTCAGAAGTCTGGAGGCATTCTCAGCCTTCTGAGAATGCCCGCCCCCTCTGCCTTACCCCCTGGGCGCGCCGCCGATACATTAAGCATCCCAAAGACCTCTGCCGAAGGTAGGAGCATAAAGCGGCATCAACATACTTTCGCTGAGGTCCGCATTGATTTCTTGGAGCGGCGCTGAAGCCTCCTTCCTAGCGCGCGGAGCGCGCCACGTGCCGCGCCAGAGGCGCTGCCAAGGAGGCCCAACGCCGATCCAATAAATCCGCGCGGACCTCAGAGAACGTATGTTTACACGTGTGTGTGTGTGTGTGTGTGTGTATGTGCGGAGTTCGCTGATTCTTCGATACAGCCAAAAATCTCAGGGCCGCTGGTTCCCAAACCCCGTATGTTCTGAAGGTCCGCCATCTCGCGTCCGGCTGCTGGGCGGGGATCCCCCAGAGTGCCCGCCTCTTCGGACAGGCTGGCGGCTGGCGGCTGGCGCGAGCCCGACGCGGCTCTGGGAAGTGACTGCGACGACTACGGCGACGGCACCAACAACTGAGAGGGAAGGTCAGGGGGGACGAAGTTTCAAGGTTCGAGGTTTTCGAACGTCTGGGCGGCTTTCTAACCTAAGGATGCCAGCCAGCGGCTACGCCTTGCCGAAAATGTTCTGGGGTTTCCCGGGTCGCTCGGAACGGCCGCCGGAGGCTCGAGTCATAACGCGAAAGCCACCTAGGGACCTGCTCTGGGTGGGAAGCATCGAGCTGGAATCGACGATGTGTCGCCGATAGATCGGCGATAGTCTCTCGATAACAGGTCCGCACTTTCCTGAGCGGGATGAACAGACAGGTCCACCCCGCCTCTTCGGACAGGCTGGCCGCTAGCGGCTGGCACGAACCCGATGCGGCTCTAGACGGTGACTGCGACGACTGCGGCGATGGCGCCAACAATGGCGACGCTCGTGGCGACGATGTGGTCGGTACCGTAAGCCCTGAACCGAGCATGGTTGCAATCGCCTGGGAGGGGGATGTTTGCTTCCGCAGATGGCCGACCCGCCCTCGTTTTACTTCCGCAGCCTTCCGCCAGCCTTCCGCCGCCTTCTGCCGAGGAAGAGATGCGAAGTCCTCTGTTCCTCAACCCTTCTGGAACGCCCCTTAATATGTTCAGCGTCGCACAGGAGATATTACACTCGGGATCATTGCCCTCACGATGTTCAGAAACATCGTTCACGAACGCCTGATGAAGAAGCCACTTACCTCCATTATCGCAACCTTATGACATTATGCGATGAGTATGAGGTGACGGCGCAGATCTCTTAGACAACTACGGGGAGGCTCTAGAGCACCAGCGGCACATGCAACGCACCAGCCGTCGATTCTTCGCGGCTTACTCGTAGCGTTGACCCCAAGGATCTGCAGCTAACCTCGGGAAGCGATTAGCACTGAGACGAAAATAAATGATTCGCGGGCCGTATTTAGCGGAACGAAATCTTTAGCACCGCACCACGCCGCACCGAACCGCAACACATAAATGGTGATCCCAACCCCGCGACCGACATCTGAAATAAGAATTGGCGGTAAGAACGCAAGACTCTTGAACGCCGCCTCCTTCTCCTCCTCTTCTTCCTCCTCCTCCTCTCCCTCCTCCTCCTCCTCGCCACTTTCGTGGGTTGCCGGGGGCTCCAGAGGAGTGATTAGCAACGGCCAAGTGTCAGGGTGCCAGGACAACGCTTCAGGGTGTTTGGTGCGTGATCGTTTCACCGGGGGTGGTTCGGATACCTAATCGCTTCATAAGGTTGTTTCAACTACAGGGCATCTTGTCCTTCACGCGCCACTCTTCTACCCGGGCTTGCCAACAGTTCGGATGCGCCAGCGAGGAGGGCAAAGAAGATGAAGGGGACGCGCATCATGGCCCGAGGCGTATGTGCGGGCAGGGAGGGGCGGGAGGCGACATGCCGAAAGAAGAAGAAGAGGGGGCCATGAGATCCGAGACGGATATAGCACGGCTCCGGCCATGATACCCACACTCCCTAGTAATCACACCCCGAAGTGCTTCATGTTCCGAGGACGCTCTGGCCGTCCGCGGCCCCATCCCCCCGTCTCTCCCGCCTTCCTTTCGCCTTCGTGCCGAATTCGCTCAGCAGCAGCAGCCCTGTTGTAGCTCGACCGCAGATCGGATCCGAGGCGCCACAGATCGAATGTCAGCGGTAATTCTAGAGGGAGCTTCTTTTGAGCTTACGTCATCCTGACCCCGAGCGCGCGATGAAGTGAGGCCAACAGCTACGCTTCCTGCACCACTTCCACCGAATCCATCAAATCGGACGGAATCCGGCGCAGAATCCCAAACGGGCGTCCTCGCTCGGGATATGTTTGCAAAATGGGCCTCAAGGGAGGGGCCGACGGCGTGACCGAAAAAGTGCATAGGACTCTCCCTCCTCCGCCTCCCTGCTCCTTCTCCTCCTCCTCCGCCTCCCTGCTCCCTGCTGCAGAAGACACACAATCACCACGCCTTGGGCCATCCTGGGCCCTGGCATTGTCCAAAACACTGGCCTGGTTTCAGCCAGGGGCCTACGTACACATCATCCCCAGACCCCCAACGTCGTGGGTTTGTCAAAAGGTGGGCCTCTGGAGGTCTAAGACCCTTTTTGCGAGACTTGTTTTTCACCCCGACTCATTATGTGACGACCCCGGGACCCTGTGAGGGCTCCGGCAGCTGAAAACAATGAAAACTAGATTCCGTCGCAATTTCTTGTTCCGTCGAGGGTGTCTGGGTAAAGGGTGAAATGTCAGCCCTCAGATCTTTTCCAAGGTGCGATCTGGCCAGACTTTCGAGGCGGACCCATCCGTGGAGAGTGGGAGCTTCCCCGGAGGCCCCCAAAAAGTTGAAAGCGACAGATCCAGCCGTGGCGAGGAGTGTCCCCCAGAGGCCCAGAAGGGCAACAAGGGTTCCAAAACTTGGATTCTCGAGCCTTCTGCAGAGTAAAAAGACGGGAGTGGAAGCCGGCTGCACGCAAAATTGGCCTCAGGCCAAAGAGTGACTTCTGGCGCGAAGGCTCGCCAATCCTTGCGCGCGTTGCGACACTGGCGGCTCTCCCGGAGGGAGTCCGAAAATATCGGGTCGGAGGATCGCGCCGCATCAACGCCGATGCATCGGCGCCGTCGGCGTGGATAAAATCTGGCTCCACATCGTGCCCCGTCGTCGATGAATTGCCGATGCGGCGCGATGCTCCGACCCCATCTGCTCGGACCCCATTGTTTTAGGTCTGGAATTGGAGTGCTTGGGTTTGCCCCCCCCCCCCCCCCCGAAAGCCGTGCACCAGGGGTCACCCCGGCGAAGGACCACTCGGCTTTTGGGTCATAGCGCGGGCCTCTGGCGGCCAGTCAGGAAGATCTGGGGCACCCCAAAAAATCTCTCGGCGAAACGCCGCTGCTGGAACGCATCACGAAGAAATGAAGCCCGAAGGAAGCTACAACAAGGTCAGAGAGCACAGAAACCGCCTCTCAAGCAAATGGCCACCCATGTCGGAGGAGGGCCAGCTGAGACAATGGCCGCTCTACCGCCCAACCAAAAATCCCGCCCAGGGTCCATCTACACCCGCTTTTCGAGGTGGGTCCAGCAGAAGGGCGCTTTACTTCAAGATCAGGCAGGCTTACTTGCGCATGGCATCCCCCCCCCCGCCCCCTTCTCTCCCCTCCCATCCGCAGCCTTCTCAAACAGCGCTACCCCCGCACCCATTCCCTCTCCCATACGAATATCCTTGCCAGAGCCTGGCGAACAACGGCATCCCGTGCCACAAAGCTCCAGACCCCTCCCTCCCTTGGGGCTGTCTTTGGCCCGGGATCCATGTTTGATGGTCCCGTCCCGGGGCCTGGTGGCGGGCCCCAGAGGCCCACATCGAGGAAAAAAACGCCAGTTGGGAAGTGGTCGTCCGCTCTAGACAAGGATATGAGCAAAGACATAACGACCATACCCTCTGACGGGCAAGCGCTGGCCGGAACGATGGGAGCTGTACAGCCGGCCGGCTCGCGACTGCAACTCCTTCGCCCACCATGTGTACTGAGGATGGGGGGGAAAAAAAAGGTCACAGTCCGGGCTTCCTCCATATGGCGGAAGCGCCCTGACTGCGACCCCATACCTCCCCCTACCCCCCCCCCCGGCGCAACGCAACGCAACGTCGGAAATGTACAATCAAAAAGCACATGCCACACTGACCGGGCTGTCTTGGATTGGCAACACACAAACGAGTCTGCACCAGCAGACCTCCTCTCCTCTACGGGATGCATCGCGCGGACTGCATCGCGTGCGCAACAGTGAAATTAATGCTCGCAACACTATTGTTTTTACGAGTAGTGCTCGTAATGCTAATGATGCTGCTGCTACTGGTACTACGATTACCACTACTACTACTACTACTACTACTACTACTACTACTACTACTACTACTACTACTATTATTACAACTACTACTACTACTACTAGTTCGACTAGTGCTACTACGGGTAATACTAACTAGTAGTACTACTGCTGCGACTGGTCGTACTAGCAAGAATAATAATACCGCTACTACTCGTAGTTTCAATACTAGTTACTAATAGTACAACTGCTACTACTAGTCGGACATGTCGTACTAACTCTACTCGCACTACTGCGGCCAGAACTAGCAGTAATAATACTAATCGTATCACTGCTGCTACCACTAGTAGTAGTCGTACGTGTGGTGCTACTGCTCCTACTAGTGCTACAAGTTATACTACTAGTACTAGTAGTACCACTGCTGCGACTATTAGTACGAGAATTCGTATTTTGACTGATACCACTAGCAGAACTAGTAATAGTAAGGCGACTGATGCTACGAATAGTACTGCGACTAGTAGCACTACCGCTACTCCTGCTATATTACCAAAAGTATTGCTACTACGAATCAAACTGGTTAATACGAGTTCCATCGCTACTACTCGTAGTACGAGTGCCAATGATAATACTGATATGACTTGTAGTGCGAGTATGCGCATACTACTACTACTACGACTACTACTACGACTACTACTACCACTACGATTACTCCTAGTACGATTACGACTACTACGGCTACGACTACGACTACTACTACCACAACTACTTCTACTCATACAACCACGGCGGCGACTACTACAACTGCTGCGAGTATTGCTACTACTGGCCGAACTAATGCTAATACTGCGACTGCTGCGTCAAATAGTTCTCGTGCGGGTCGTCGTACTGCTACTACTCGCAGTACAACCACTACTACTGATGGTACTAATGCTAGTAGGACTACTGGTACTCTGGTAGGTACAAGTAGTATTAGTAGTAGTAGTAGTAGTAGTAGTAGTAGTAGTAGTAGCAGTAGCAGTAGCAGTAGTAGTAGTAGTAGTAGTAGTAGTAGTAGAAGCAGTAGTAGAAGTAGTAGTAGTAGTAGTAGTAGTAGTAGTAATAGTAGTAGTAGTAGTAGTAGTAATAGTAGTTGCAGTAGTAGTAGTAGTAGTAGTAGTAGTAGTAGTAGTAGTAGTAGTAGTAGTAGTAGTAGTGGTAGTAGTCGTAGAAATATTAGTAATAGTAATAACAGTAATCGTAGTCGTAGTGGCAGACGTAGTAGTAGTAGTAGTAGTAGTAGTAGTAGTAGTGGTAGTAGTAGTAGTGGTAGTAGTAGTGGCAGAAGTAGTAATAGTAGAAGTAGTAGAAACCGTAGTAGTAGTAGCAGTAGTAGTAGTAGTAGTAGTAGCAGCACCAGGAAAGTAGTAGCAATAGCACTAGCATTAGCAGCAGCAGCAGTAGTAGTAATAGTAGTTGCAGTAGTAGTAGTAGTAGTATTAGTAGTAGTAGTAGTCGTAGTAGTAGTAGTAGTAGTAGTAGTAGTAGTAGTAGTAGTCGTAGTCGTAGTAGTAGTAGTAGTAGTAGTAGTAGAGTAGTAGTAGTAGTAGTAGTAGTAGTAGTAGTAGTAGTAGTAGTAGTAGTAGTAGTAGTAGTAGTAGTAGTAGTAGTAGTAGTAGTAGTAGTAGTAGTAGTAGTAGTAGTAGTAGTAGTAGTAGTAGTAGTAGTAGTAGTAGTAGTAGTAGTAGTAGTAGTAGTAGTAGTAGTAGTAGTAGTAGTAGTAGTAGTAGTAGTAGTAGTAGTAGTAGTAGTAGTAGTAGTAGTCGTAGAAGTAGTAGTGGTTGTAGTGGGTCGTAGTGATAGTAGTAGTGGTGGTAGTAGTCGTAGTAGCAGAAATAATAACACTCATAGCAGTAGCAACCGTAGTAGTAGTCGTAGGTCCAATCGTAGTAGTGGCAATCGTAGTAGTCGTAGTAATAGTAGTAATACGTATAGTAGTTCTACTGATACTACTATTACCAATATTACTACTATTTTACTATTACTACTACTACTACTCCTACTCCTACTACTACTACTACCACCACTACTACTATTACTACTAATACTACTGCTACTACTACTACTACTACTGCTACTACTACTACTACTACTACTACTACTACTACTACTACTACTACTACTACTACTACTACTAGAATACTACTCGTGCCACCGCTACTACCCGTAGAACTCGTACTCAGTAGCCCGTCAATTCTACTAGTGAAGGTTCCCAGAAGTAGGATTTCCAATGTGAATACTTGGAATCCCTAGGAATCCTCCGGAATCTCCAGGGATCCTTCAGAATCTCTCGGAAGCCTCAGGAACCCATCGAAATTCTGAGGAATTACTGGGGGTCCTCAGAAATCCCCGGGAATCCTCGGGAACCCCGAGGGACCCGTAGGTACCCTCAGGAATCCCTAAGGGTCAATCGATTATTGTTGGTAGTGAAATTATACATGAGCATATCATATCATCGAAGAACCACGGCGACGGCCGACTAACAACGACGACGACGTCTGGGGGGGGTGAGACTAGGTTAATCTGGGGCGCTGGGGAGGGTTCAGTCGAGGGCACATTCTGGTACATTCGGGATCCCCAGGGATCCTGAGGAAACCTTAGGGGTCCACCAGGATCTCCAGAAATCTTCAGAAACTAACGGAAATTTAAGATTCATTGGAACAGGAATCCATAGGCATAGGCGCGGTTCTTCTTTAAAACGCACTGGGCGTTGTTTGATCGTTTTGCTTTTCAGCTCCAGACAAGCTAAAGCCGCAAAAAACGCTACGTGTTTCTGGTGTTGTTCCTCCGTGTTGTTTAATCTTTTTTTTTGTTCTCTCTCTCTCTGTTTAGCGTTTTCAGGCCCGTCGCTGCGTCTTTCATGTTTTCGCGTTTTTTGCTTTCTTGCCAAAGGCTGCTCCTTGTCTTCACTGCCGTCCTCGCCCCTGCTCTCCTGTTCCTGCTGCTTCCCTTCCCTTCCGCTCCGCGCGCAGAGCGCAGATCTGAAAACGCTCTGAAACGCCCCAGCACCCGTCTAACACCAGCGCGGAACAGGCCAGGAGGCCCCGCGACCAGCCAGCAGCGAGGACCAGAGAATAGCACAATGATTAGAATCCACATATAAATCTAAGGGGGGCTGGACGCAAGGAGAAGGAACCGAGGACGTGGTAGACGGCGATGTGAACCAGAGCATTCAACTGATATGAAAACGCTGAAACAGAGCTCAAACCGCAACACAATATGAATAGTTGTTGTGCGTTGTGACTTTCTTGTAATTTTCTTCTTGGGACCTACGAGAGCTTAAACATGTTGTCCATTACGCCGGATTGAAAACGATCAAAAAAACATGGCATTAAAAAAAAAAAACAAATCCATAGGAACCCTCAGGAATCCCATCTTCAAAGATCCTTCGGGATCCTCAAGAATTCACGGGAATCCATGGGACTCCGCCGGAACCCCTAGGAAGCCTCAGGAATCCTTAGTAATCCATAGGAACCCGTGGGAGCCCGCGGAAGTCCGAAGGAATCCTCAGCAATCCGAAGGAAACTTCCCGAATCCAAGAGAATTCTTAGGAATCCTCAGGATTCCTTAGGGATCCCTGGGGACCCTGAGGAATCTTCAGAAATCAATCGGATTCCCCAGGAATCCCTAGGAATTATTAGGAATCCGTTGCGTCGCCTTGCTTCGCGTCGCGGGGTGGGTGGGGAGGGGGCGGAGCGATGGGGTCGCAGTGTGGGCTTCCCCCAAACACAAACAACAACGCGTGTGCAGCAGAATGGGCAATGCCAAATGCGACGCCTGGCATCGGCTTTCGAATGCTACTCTTCTTGCGTCCTGTTCCTCATTCTCCCTCCCACTTTCCCTCCACAGCAACAGGCTGCACCGTGAGAAATAATCATATCGAGTCAGAGATCTGGGGCTGTCTCTCGCGCGGCCAAGGAAGCAAGAGGAACGGGGGACGGGCGCCTCGATGAGCAGGCTCCCGGCGGGTCCCGGGCCCTTGCTCGTCATGGCGTGGCCTCCCCGCCCGGCTACCGAGGGGGAGGAGATCCAGGATTTCCGCCACCACGTAGTGATAAAAAAGGCTTGCAAGGCTCAGCACTTGGGCAACAGGTCGCGAGAAGCACGATCCAACTACTCGCGTCTGGCCTTGGTGATCTGCATCGGGCGGCAAGCGGTACTAAAACCCCTGAGCTGGGAGGGGGGAGGAGGGGCGGCGGCGGCGGCGGACTCACCGATTGTCGGTGCGACGGCTGTGACGGATCGTTCAGGGCCGTTGCCCTGAGCGGCAATTCAGGCCGGCCTGCAATCCCTACAGGCTAGCCTGGCGAGATCAGGCCTGCCCCTGATCAAAATTCAGACAGAACCCGTGCGCCGGAGCTATTCGCAAGTGGCGCCTGCCGCGGGCTTCGGCTTTATTCGCTAATTACGATATTACGTCACTGGGTGTCCGAGGAGGGACGGGGAGGGGGAGGGGGAGGAGGGGGAGGAGGAGGAGGAGGAGGAGGAGGAGGAGGAGGAGGAGGGAGGAGGAGGAGGGAGGGATCGGGACCATGAAGGAGGAGGACGATGATGATGATGATGAGGATGATGATGATGATGATGATTGATGATGATGATGATGATGATGATTGATGATGATGATGATGATGATGATGATGATGATGATGAGATGATGATGATGATGATGATGATGATGATGATGATGATGATGATGATGATGATTGATGATGATGATGATGATGATGTGATGATGATGATGACGAGGAGGAGGAGGAGGAGGAGGAGGAGGAACAACGGGGAGGAAAAGGAGGAGGAGGAGGAGGAGGAGGAGGAGGAGGAGGAGAGGAGGAGGAGGAGGAGGAGGAGGAGGAGGAGAGTGGAGGAGGTGGAGGAGGAAGGGAGGATGAGAGGAGGAGGAGAGGAAGGAGGAGGAGGAAGAGGAGGAGGAGGAGGACGAGGAAGGAGGAGGAGGAGGAGGAGGAGGAAGAAAACGGACGAGGAGGATGAGACGGCGGCGTCCGGGCCCATCAAAAAGGAGGACGATGATGAGGAGGAGGAGGAGGCGGAGGAGGAGGAGGAGGAGGTAGGAGTAGGAGGAGGAGGAGGAGGAGGAGGAGGAGAGGAGGAGGGGGGAGGGGAGGAGGAGGAGGGAGGAGGAGGAGGAGAGGAGGACGGGAGGAAAGGAGGAGGAAGGAGGGAGGAGGAGGAGGAGGAGGAGGAAGGAGAATGAGAGGAGGAGGAGGAGGAGGAGGAGGAGGAGGAGGCGGAGGAGGAGGGGCAGGTGGAGGAGGAGGAGGAGGAGGAGGAAGAGGCGGACGAGGAGAAGACGGCGGCGTCGGGCCCATCAAGAGGAGGACGACGATGAGGAGGACAGCGTATCGAATGAGGTTCGCCAGCAATTTAAGCCCCCGAGGATGCGGGAGAGGGCAGAACACCTCCTTCGATTTCAGCTCGAAACAACGCAGAGAAGGCCAGGATATCAAGAGCGAACGACGAGTGGGCAGGCATCAGAGGAGGAGGAAAAGGAGGAGGACCAGGCGGGTTGGCAGAGGGGAGCAGCACATATACCTCGAGAGGAGAGAAAGACGAGGAAAGAAACACGGAGCCTGTGGGCGGCGACGGCTGTGGGGCGGATTGCGCCTCGACCGTCACCATCTGGGATCCGGAGGCCACGACCCTCTGTTTTTGGTCGAGGCAAGAGGCCGCTATTTCAACCGGGGAAAAGAATGGAGGGGAGTAGAGTCGGGCAAAAGGGGGAACATCCAGGAGACAAGGAGGGAAGGGAGCAGGGAGAAACCCTCCTCACCCCATCATCTTCACCGCTCGGACGTGCCGCTCTCGGGCAGCTCTAAGACAAGTAACTCTCAGTTCCATGTACCACCATCCCCGAAACAACATACGCGCCACATTTCGGCCGATCCTGTTCCACTGCGTGCTGCCCATCACTCACTTCAGCATTTCCAGACGAGGCCCCAATAAAATCAGAAACACCACCGCGCCCACCATATGGTAACGTAGGCAGCTCGCGCACACCATCGCCACCACTGTCCGTGAGGGGTATCTCACAGCCGTGGAGCTTGGATAGCACTGAGCCAGCTCCGTCACAGCCGCCCGCAAACATATCACATAACTCAGCATAAGGTGCCTTCTCAGTATGCACTATGCAATCGTAACCAGCAGGGGATCTCGCACCCGAGAGAATATTGGACTCAACCCACAGGGCATAAGATCAAACAAGTCTAGAGACATGGAGGCCACACGTATCATCATAAGAAACAACTTTACCGAATGGAGAATCACCCGCGCCACTTGACACAAGTCAAATCGCCCGGGTTCCTTCGCATCACACCAACACCAGTCATGATATGGTCGGGGGATCTGGCGTCTTCACCTCGTCCATTGAGGCGCAGCCAGCAGCGTAGACGACGTCGACGAGCTCGAGCTGGAGACGGGCGGGGCAAGCCTGAGACTCAGAGAGCGGCGAGAGGAAGACGACGTCAAGGGTGAGGCCTGCCCCGATATCACAACGCCACCATCAGACCCGATCGCAAACCCATGTATGCCATCCGCTTCAACGTCAGGAACTTCAGCCCGCGCCAAGTTCCAACCACCCTCATTTCCCTCGGGCCGAACCATGCGCCATGGAACGAACAACGCCAGGAGGCGTAACCCATGAAGAAATCGACAGAGAAGGTCTCGCGAAAATTAAAGATCTTACTGCCGATTCGGCAACATACAGCAGCCTTCGTGCCCCGACCTGATGCGCGCGAGGTCACGATGCACACAGAAGGCATCAATTATTCCTTCGATTACTTCGACGCGTGGAACAGTCGAGCAGAGCCGTTCAGGAAGGACACTTCTGCCAAGAGCCTTAGATGCATCAGACCAGAGATGACCTAGCGTCAAAGAGTGCACATGTCTGTCAGGAAAATCTCTGCATCAGAATACGCGCGCTCTTCTCCCGCATTCATGATGCATCATGTAACTGGCCCACCAGACCGCGAGCCGCGTCTTGAGAACAGCCGTCGCCCAACTCACAGGACAGCAATCCAACGCGCCTCGCATGGATTCCCAGCGCGCGCATTCGAGAGAAAGGGGGCAACCTTCTCAGGAACTGGTTGAACCTCTTCTTGATAAGCAGAAGCAGGGGAGCCTGCCCCGCGGCCTTCTCAGCGCAATATCTGTAGACAGCTCGCTGCGGACGAGGGCGACGACCCTGCGCCGACATTTCGCCATCGATCGCGCGAGTGCAGTAGCCAATGCGTTGGGGCCCGTACAGAGGGGGCAACTCTTACCAGCAAGTCATCAGCAACGCCAGCGAAGCCATCAAGATACTACCTGCGCTTCCAACGAAACATGCGCACAACGCGAGGGGCGCCTGCGCGCGCCCAGACGAAACCGCCAAGCGGAACTTCATCATAATCACCGTCCATCAGAGATACCCACCATCGCTGCGCAAGAGAGCGTAACCCACGACAGATGCCAACATGTCGAGCGAATGCCACAAGTGCTGAACGGGCAAAACCAGCAGTCAGTCCATACCAGAGTGGTCAGCGCTATCTTCGCACCGCACCACTCCGAGAGCTGTTCCCAGCCATGTCCCGAGGGCATGCCGAGTGGAGAACGAAAGACCTCGCCGAGAACGCCCACTTTCAGCATTTGCAGGACCAACAAACTGTGCAATGTCTGACAAGACCGAGACAACGCGCTCACGATACATACCGCTGCTCACACTTAGAGGGGCACATGTGAAGCCAGTTAGTCTACCGCGGGTCTTGAACTTAAGCAACGCATCTTTTCCGAATCGTGTGCCTCGTGGCCGCGGGGCCCAGCAACATCCCAAGGTATGCGGCCGACGATGCAATTCCGAACGAGACCCGTTTCGGAGCGAATTTCCCCAGACACCCGCGCACACGTTGCGCAACCTCTTGGCTAAGTGAGCCGTACAAGGGGTTAGCCTTACATTGGCACATTTAGGATGAAGCGTGGCAATGTTCTCAGCCACAAGCATCACGCGGCCCAGTATAGAAATATGCACAGCTGCATACAGGATAGCGCCAACATCGTCAGCGTAAGCACGGGCAAAACCATGTTGCATAAATTCGAGACTACACTCCATCTGTCAGGAACGGAGCCGCAGCCGGTGCATACAGCCATCCAGACAGCCCACCTCCCTGGAAAATCCCATATCTAACCCCAACAATGTGCTGCAAACGGCCACCATACGACGCAGCACCTTCAATCGCAGAGCACAGCCACTGGAAGAATCGCAGGAAAGGAGCTGGAAGGCGAAGGCGGGCAAGAAGGCATAGCAAGTAATCCTGGGGCAAGTTCGGAAAAAAAGGCATGTCCATAGCCGAACGAAACTAGAAGAGGCAATCGGTCTGATGCAAGAAGGCGAGCTGACGCAAGGCGGCCATGTCCGACTAGCTCAAGCATGTTATATCCGAAGTTCCCGCCCGCGGCGAATCCACATTGACATCGCGGCACCACAGCTTCAACCAACGGACGGAGTGACCGATTGATGGCACCCGTGATATTTTTAAGATCGGCATTACGCAAACCAAGCACATGGTTCTTCCCGGCAGCCCTGGTGCACCCACCCCCAAACACCATCCTCTCCCTCGAGGCCTTTGGGAAGGAAGGCTCGCAAAGTGACGCTGGCAGACGCGAGCAGAGCCGGGCCCTTGAGAACCTACTCGAGCGCCATCATGAACAGCTCCGGGTAATTCGAGGAAGCCATCCACGCTGCATGCGGGAGCCCGTCAACACCAAGAGACGAATGCCGAGCAAGGGGAGCAGATCTGCGAATCTGAAATAAGGTGGGAGGCGCCAAGACGAGGCCCTCTGGAACCTCCAGGAAATTGTCGATGCACTCAACCGCGGGACGTTCGTGGAAAGGCTTCTTCGAGAAAACAAGTTCCCAATATCTTTCGAAGGCTCCGATCCGATCAAGCTCCTTTCTCACGGGTATGACGGCCATCGCGAAGGGTTTGCAGAACGAGCATCTTAGATGACGGTGTCCATTTTCTAGCTTTGAATTCAAGCTGCTGTTGATGCCTGGGAGACGATGGGGACGACGGCGACGAGGGGGCAGACGACGACTGGATCCCTTTGTCGAAGTGCCCCGTGTGGACACCATCCGTCCATGCATGAAACGATTCAGGACGTCGAAGCCGAACTGGGCGACCCTCAATTATCAAGAAATCAGAGGCCCACGCACCGGTCGCAATGGGCCTCTCCGCCGATGCAACATCATTCCGCCATGCCGCCCGCGTACAACTGCGCGCCAGAGTGAGCTCCACCTCGGCGCTCGTGGGAGCAGAGACGAGGAGTTCGTCGCGAATCTCCGTGGCGGCCTCCTTCAACATCTCCTTGACATGTTCGAGGTACACCGGCGCCGAAACCCTTTCGGCTTCATGGTCGCCATCCCGAACCACGCCTCCAAGACGCAGCCGAAACGGAAGAGAGAAACGCATCTGACGAGGTACACGCTGCTGCGCGAGAGACTTGGGAGCACGGGAAGAGAGCGTACAAAAAAACACCTGCGTGAATAGAGCTGCCCTTTTCCGAGAGAATCTTAGGGCCGCCCACCGTCTTTGTTGCAGCGTGCGTCTGCCACATCATCCATCCCTGAGCAGACGAGAAGAATATGCCCGGGTAGCTCACAGAGTTCGCGTGCTTTGTGAAGAGGAGGAGGAGGCGGAGGAGGAGGAGACCAGCGTAAGAGAGGTCAGGATCCCCGCCCCCACTAAGCCGCTCCAGGCCTTGATGCCGAAGCAGCAGAACTGGTGGAAGATGGAGCGCGGGCAGGAGCCGCAATTTTATTCAGAGGAGGGGCAGGAGGGGCGCACGCAGAAGCAACGGCAGAGATCGAACGAGGAAAGGGCGGGGGAGAGACATCGCGAGGACGGATGCCAGGCGGCGCGGGCGAGGCGGTGCGGAGAGCGAGGGGCTCGGGGGAAGCAGCGGGCGAGTAAGCCGCGAGAGACAGGGCGGGGGAGTTGCGCCGAGCGGCGGGGAAGAGAAAAACAGGCAACATGGAATGGACTTTTCCAGCCGAGGACTCAGGGCGGGAAGGGGTCCACGACGCGGAACGAGGAGAGGCAGGAGACAACCTCTGAGAACGCGGGGTCGCCGAGGACGGGCGCCCCGTGGCATCGCGAGAAGAGGAAGCCGCAATTCGAGAAGCACCCGTGGTAATCGGCGTCGGCGGAGTAGCAGTCAGAGCCCGTGGCGACCGAGGAGAAGGCCCTGGCCAGGTCGGAGAAGTACAGGGCGGGCGCGGAGAGGACGAGGCAATAGGAGTCGTCGACAGAAGGTAGCCACGAAGAGAGCGCCTCACCGCGATCGACACCACGGAGCTGGGGGCCTGGTACTCGCAATTTACTCGAGCCTGGGGCAATGGGTTCGAGGAGCACCCACGCCCAGGACTTTGCGATCTGACGCCACAAGAAAGATGAGACAACTCCTCGCAAAATACTCGTGGAGCCTGAGAGGGCGGGCTCGAGGAGCACCCGCCACCAGGACTTTGCGATCTGACGTGGCAAGCTCAGGAGAGTAGGGCCCGCTAAGAGGGACCACCTTGCAATTGCTTGCCTTCAGCGTGAGGTTGGCCATATCAGAGGCCTTGGACATCACCCCGAAGACTCGAACGAGGTCGGCGACCGACGAGAGAGTGCCACCGATGTCGTCCGCGCAGGCCCTCACGAGGCCAATCGAGGGGAGCTCAATCAGATGGACCAGCTCGGAGAGGAAAGCCGCCGTACTGAACGCGAATAGGGAGCCAGAAAGGGCGCAGCCCTGAATAATGCCGCTGTCAATCCAATAGACATGTTCGAGAGCCCCCTGCACCACAGCCACCCCGTCGATGGCAGCGTACAGAAATGCGACGAAGTCGAGGAAACGATCAGGAAGCCCGAGGGTCCGAAGTGCGAGGGCCATGAAACCTTGGTTCAGGGACGGGAAAGCCTGGCCGAAATCCAGGAGTACAGAAGCGGGACGTCCAGGGACCCATGGGGGGTGACCGATAGCATCCTGGCCGAGGCGTCGAACTCGATGATGTTCTCACCGAAGTTGCGGCGCGGGATGAACCCGCGCTGGCAAGAGGGGATAAGGTCCAAAGCGGGGCGCACGGCACGATTCATCGTCGCAGAGATGAGTTTGATATCACCGTTCCTGAGGCCGAGGACGCGCACCTTGTCTGGGGCCCGCTCGCAGTCCCCTGGGTGCAACTCCCTGTCAGTGACACTTTTCGGCAGGAAGATCTGAATGGTGTCCGAGGCAGAGGCGAACAGGAACTGGCCATCTCCGAGCCACTCGAGAGCATCCCAGAGAACCTCTTCAGCAAAGGGGTGAGCTTGCCACGCAACATACGGGAGAGCGTCGGGACCAGGTGCAGAGTGTTGGGCGCCACGTGTAGCAGCACGAAGCATGGCACGGGAAGGCGGAGGGAGATGAAGATCACCAGCGCGAGGCAGGAGACGAAGGAGGTAGGGGCGAGCTGCATCTTCGTCCCAAGACTTCTTCCTAAATATGGGGCCCCAGTAGTCGGTGAGGGCCTTCAACCGCTGGGACGGGTCGGAGACAGCCTCGCCACTCGCAAGGCGGACACAAGAGAGGGAAACCCGACGATTCAGTGGCGACCACAATCTCGCCCTGCGCTCCAAGGCCCGGAGGAGGAGGAGGAGGAGGAGGATGAGGAGGAGGAGGAGGAGAGGAGGAGGAGGAGGAGGAGGAGGAGGAGGAGAAGGACGAGGAGGCGGACGAGGAGGACGAGGGGAAGGAGGAAGAAGAGGAGGAGGACGAGGCGGAGGACGAGGACGAGGAGGAGGAGGAAAACGAGTCGGCAAGTGCCTTCGAGTGCGGTGCAAACGGGGCTTATTTTGGGGGGGACTCACACGCTCCACGGCACGCAGCACGGACATTATCTCTGCGGCCAGAAGCGCCCGAACTCGATAACATCGGGGGCTGCTAATCCAATGAGCAGGCAGGAGCCGCTGTCGAGGAGGAAGAGGAGGAAGCAAAGGAGGCGTAACTCCCCCCCCGTCTCCCCTGGCACGCCCGAAACGGGTATGGAAAACGTGGGCACGACGCCAAATGTTTTTCAAAATCGGCAGCGGCCGCTGCCAGGCAGGCGACGATTGCCAAATGGACAGCGTTCCTGGCACTGGCCGCACAGACGACAAAGTCGGTTCACAACGGACGGGGCCTCGGTCGGTTGTCGTCTCCGTTCTTCCCGCCCCCATGTCGATCACCCCGACCCGCAGACCTTCCTCCGCCTCCCCCTTCTTTCCTCCCGGGGCATCTAAGAGGGCGGCATCCAAGAGGGGCGTTTGCAGATCATGGCCCGAGGCACGTGCGCGGACGAAGCGGCAGGGGAGGGGGGGCAGGGGACGCTTCGGAAGGAGAAGGAGAACAAGGCAGAACGGGCTATGAACTCCAGGAGGGCCACCATGGCCAGGGCCACGATCTCCCTCCCCCCCCCAAGTTCCCAGTCCCCCCTTGCGAGGATGAGGAGGAGGAGGAGGAGGAGGAGGAGGAGGAGGAGGAGGAGGAGAAGGAGGAGGAGAAGGAGGAGGAGGAGGAGGACCTTGGCCGCCCCCGCTTCTCCTCTTCGTCGCGAGACGCCGCCGGCCCGGGCCACTCCAGGCCTCGCGGATCCCTCGAGCGGGCGGGCGCGCGGCTTCTGCAGCAGCGCGAAGGTCCGCCAGGTGGCTCGACGCCCTCGGCCCGCACGCCCGCACGCGGGGCCCCCGCGGGCCCCGCGTCCCTGGGAGCTCCCTCGGGGCCACCTCGCCCTTCCAAGGGGCGTCTTTCGGCGGCGCGCTCAGGGTGGAAGGCAGAGGGGGCGCGTCTTCGCAGAAGACTCAGATGGCCTCCGGCCTTCCGAGGAGCTTTCTCAGCCTTCTCCGAGGCCCCGCCGCCTTCTGGGAAGGCCTGTATTTTCTCACTTCCCCCCTCGGCGCGCCGCCGAGTCTTGGGTCTCTTGGATCTGCCGTGGAAGCGCACGTGGGGGCCTTTGGGGCCATCTGGGGAACACCCCGCACTCGCCCTGCCTGCGCGGTTGCTTCGCAGGCATGCCGCACCCTTGCCTCGGGGCGTCGCCGGGACAGGCACAGGTTCATGGCGGCACCTCCAGCAGCGGGCCAGCCGCCCGCGAATGCTCGCCATGTCTATGCGGCTCTGAAGTCCTGCAAGAAGACTACTCACCCCCGCTCCGGGGAAACCTTCTACTTCTACCCCCCGAGGTGAGGGTGGGCGCCGTTTCCTGAGGATTTCGCTGCACCCACCACCATCTAGGGGGGGACGCTGGGAGGAGCCAATAGAAGCCTCCTGGATGGGGTCGGAGTAGATGGGGTCGGAAGATCGCGTCGCATCGCCGAAGCATCGGCGATGCATCGCCGACGCATTGGCGCTGCGCCGGCGACGTCAGAGATGCATCGGCGCAGACGGCGTGTAGAACATCATGGTTCACATCGAGCCGCATCGCCGATGCATCGGCGACGCGGCGCGGTCCTCCGACCCCATCTACTCCGACCCCATCTCGGAGGCTTAGACTATCACACCCTGCCCCGTGGGGGGGCTGGCCCTAACGCTGATCAGAAATCTCTATGTTTGCGGAGCCTCTTGCCCGAGTGCCCGCTTCCATGAT
>CAUYUJ010011336.1:427740-456355 GCA_963575745.1 Prorocentrum cordatum | reverse complement strand
TGTCATCATCACCGCAACCACCATCATCATCCAGTTCATCATCATCATTACCATGGCCACTATTACCACCAGAGTCGTCATCCTCATCATCATCACCGTCATCATCATTACCATCACCGTCGTCATCACCATTATCATCATCGTCATCATCATTATCACCCACGTTTTCATCCAATCATGCCCATCCGGCACCAGCGGTAAGTTAGGCCATCAAGTTACAATTATCATCATCACCGCCATCACCATCGTCATCATCAACTTCATCAGCATCATCATTTTCATTACCATGGCCATCATTTCACCATAGTCGCCCTCATCATCATCATCATCGTCATCATCATCACCATTACCATCATCATCGTCATCATCATTATCATCATCATCGTCATCATCATCAGCATTACCATCATCATCGTCATCATCATTATCATCATCGTCATCATTCTTATCATTTTCGTCCTGGTCTTTATTTACATCATCCCCATCATCATCATCATGACCTCGAAGTGAACGTGCGATATGGCCACCACTGCGTTGCTACTGGGTCCGAACGGGGCGGGGGCGGAGGAGGACCATGATGACCATGAGAAGTTACTGTCGGGAACAGTCCTCCCAGTAGCAACACAGGGCTCCTCCTCCTCCCTCTCCCCCTCCTCGTCTTCATCGTCGTCGGCGGGGTCGGCAGCACCGGCCGTGAGATAAGGCGCCAATATACACTCATCATTATCACCGCCACCATTATCATCATCATCGCCAGCCTCATCTTCATCACATCGCCATCATCAGCATCATCCTCATCATCAATACCACCATCATCATCGCTATCATCATGATACTCATCGTCATTACAATCATCATCATTCATACCATGACCATCATCACCATCACCGCCATGACCGTCATCATAACCGTCATCATCTTCACTATTTCAAACCAATCCCAGGCGCCACAGTTGCTTGCATCGGGGCCCTCCTCCTGCAGTGACCGCAACGAGATCAACCTTTCGGCCGTCCTCGCCGCTGCTCGACGATAGCGTTGCAGTGCCTCCTCCTCCGCAGCCTCCTCCCGCATCCTCCTTCTCCTCTTCCTCCTCCTCCTCCTAATTTCCCCCATCCTTCCCATACTCATCCTCTTCTCCTTCCTACTCATCCTCCCCCCTCTCCTCCTCCTCATCCTCCTCCTCTCCTCCTCCTCCTCTCCTCCTACTCCTTTCCTCCTCCTCCTCCTCCTTCCTCCTATTCCTCCCTCCTCCTCCTCCTCCTCTACTCTCTCTCCTCCTCCTCCTATCCTCCCCCTCCTTCCCTCCTCCTCCTCCTCCTCCTCCTCCTCCTCCCTCCTCCCTTCATCTCCTCCTCCTCCTCTTCCTCCTCCTCCTCCTCTTCCTCCTCCTCTCCTCCCCCACATCCCTCCCATGTCTAGTACTCTATATCATTCTCTTCCTGCCTCCTCCTCCGTCCTCGGTGTCCTCCCACACCTCCTCGGGTGACAGCGCCCGCTGTGTTGCTATTGGGTCGGGCCGCGGTCCTCGCAGCTGCGCGCCGCTGGCGTTGCAGCCCCTCCTCCTCCTCCCACCTCCTCCTCCCGCCTCCTCCCGCTTCCCCCTCCTCCCCCCCCTCCTCCTCCACCGCCCCTCCTCTGAGAGGAGGGGGGAGAGTCTCCCCCCCTCCTGCTCATATATCCCCCCTCCCCTTCTCTTCGCACTACCCAGTTTCATCCTCTCCCTGTCTCCTCCTCTGTCCTCGGCAATGCAAACCCAACGCAATGCCCTGCAATGCGACGCCACACAACGCAAAGCAACGCAGCGCACGACATCTAGCACCGCATATGCTACGCGCGTTGCTGCTGCCTCGGCACCATTCTTTTTCTCAAATGCGATGCGTTCTGCAGCGTTGCGATAACGCGCCCAGTCCACGCGTTGAATATACATGCGCGGCAACCCAAACCGCGCCACTAAGGCAGCATGGCGTTGGGGCGTTCGCTGGCCATGGCCCCCGCCTGCTGGCCGATTGGCGCTGCAGACGGTCACGCGCCGCAGCGCGGGCACGTCTTGATGCTCGGCAATTGCTTCGGATTGCACACTACGCAGAACCGCTTGATATGCCGGCAGGATCCCTGTCCGTACCGCAGCGTGGCGTAGCCGCACCGCCCGCACTTAAGCAGGCGGCCGCTGCCCGCAGGAATCCTGGACACCAGCTGATCAGGTGTCTGGGATGTCCTCGCTGGGCCGCTGGGATGCACGATGCCATGCTCCTTGTCTGGGCGGCCGCGCTCCTTGCAGTACGCGCAGACCCGACCGTGTGCAGCGCCCGCAAGTTCGAGGCTCTTGTACGCGAGTCAGTCCTCGCCGCAGCTGCGGCACCGCCTCATGTAGCAGGTCTCGTAATAGTTCGACCACGCCACTGCGACCTTCGCGGCGTGTCCGCCGCGCGCAGCACGGGGCGCCATCGGTGCCCCGTCAGGCTCGTCGTCGGCGGGGCCCTCGTCCACGGCCTGGTATTGCTTGCCCGTGCCGAGACACAGTCTCATTGGAATTTCTTCCCACTTACCAGAATGCGACAGTTTTTCACACGCCTCCCGAACATTGTCCGTGCCGACGCTGGCATGCAGCTGATCGAGGAGCTTGCCCTTATCTGGGAGCGGGAGCATGCTGAACGTCACCGACGCGTTTCGCCGCAGCGACTCTGGCTTGAGCGCCCACAAGTGCACGCGGGCGTTCCAATACAAATTATAAGGGTCATCGCCCTTAGATGTCTGATGGGTCTGCAACTTGGGAGTTCGTGTCTCGTTGAAGCCTGTCACTATCTTCTCTTCTAGCTCTTTGTACTGAGGGAACGTTGACGGAGGGTGCTGGTAGCAATACACCAGCGTGTCCCTCATGCCCGAGAACGAGTCGTAACAGGAACGCACGCTGGACTCGTCGTACTTCAACATCTCGTACCGTCCCCCGGCCATGCCAAGAGTCAGGATGGTTGCGCTGGAATCCCATGGCTTCTTCTTCTTGCCCAAGGCGCGCAGAACGTGAACAAGCTGCAAGTTTATGAGGTGCCCGTGCACTTTGAGAGGGCCTCCGATGGACCGAATCTCTTGCTTAATATCCAGTCCTGGGAGCGCCGGCGCCATGGGCCGATTTGCTTTCCAGAATTTCACCATGTCGTCTCCTGCCTTGATGTTTTCCCAGAAACGTACGAACAGATCTCTTGGAGTCGGCAACTTCAAAGCCACAACGTATGTAATCAAGCCCTCGTTGCCTCGGAATGCTCGGCGCCAATGTTCATAATTGTTTTGGGCGTGTTGCAAATCAGTCGGTAGTGTCCTGGTTGTTTTCTTGAGCGCGCCCCGCCAGTACGAAACCGGTTTGATGGTGCGCCTCTTCGGCTTCGTGCCAGAAGTCTTCCCCATGCCGTCGCTGTGGAGTATGATCCTCGGCCTAGTCAAGGCCACGAACAGCAGGGCGATAAACCTCAGTAAGAATGGCTTGAGCCCGAGGCTACGGAAGGGGATGGCGGTGAGAACGGCGACAGGCTGCGCATGGCCAAGTTCATAATTCCGCTCAGCTCCCCCCGTCTGCCGAGGGTAGCGTAGCGCACAGTCAAAACGTATCATAAGGGCGCGCGGTAAGGACGCAAGACCCTTGGAGGCCGAAGTTGGGGCATTTGGGGCGCGTGTCCTTACCGTGCGGTAAGGGCGCGCGGTGAAGACGCAAGGGGTCCAAGGGTGCCCTAGGAAAAGGCGCGCGTCCTTACCATGCGCGTTGACTGTATCCGATGTTTGGCTCCCCCCCTGTGTTGCTACTGGGTCGGTAGGCTGTTCCTGAGTGCAACTTCTCATTGTCATCATGGTTTTCCTCATCCCTCCTCCGCCTCTTCTGGGCCCCGTAGCAACGCAGTGGTGGCCATGTCGCACTATCTGTCAGGCAGCCCAGCACCTCCGAGGGCATCGCGGCGACGGCGACGGCGACGGCGGCGCCGACGACGACGGCGGAGGCCCCACGCAAGCAACTGTGGTACTCGGGGCGGGGATGGCGACGGCAACGACGACGAGGACAACGTCGACGACGATGAGAGGCAGGGCGTTCCCTTGGAAGGCCGCCGATCGGAGCGACGCGGCAGGCAAGAGTGTCGGCATCGTCGTTGCCTGTGGACCCTAACTATTGCTTCGCAAGGAGCGACGCCTGCCTCCGAATACGGAGCACCAGACTCCGCCAGGCCGCCTCGAATCCGTTGGCTGCCCTTTGTCTTGAATATCGGCCGTCGCGGCGTCCGACGCTCTTGGGCGCGCCCACTGCGCTGCTACTGGGTCCGAAAAAGGCGGGGGAGGGGGAGGAGGAGGAGGAGGGGGATGACCACGAGAAGTTGCTGTCGGGAACAGTCCTCCGACCCAGTAGCAACACAGGGGGGCGCAGCGACAGGAGCGAACGCAATTGCAACACAGCGAGGCGTGAGACCTCGAAGTAAAAATGCGATATGGCCACCGCTGTGTTGCTACTGGGCCCGAGAGAGGCGGGGGAGGAGGAGGGCCATGATGACCATGAAAAGTTGCCGTCGGGAACATCCCTCCGACCCAGTGGCAACACAGGGGGGGCGCAGCGACGCGAGCGAACGCAATTGCAACGCAGCGAGGCGTGAGACCTCGAAGTAAAAGTGCGATACGGCCACCACTGCGTTGCTACGGGGCCCAGAAGAGGCGGAGGAGGGATGAGGAAAACCACGATGACAATGAGAAGTTGCACTCAGGAACAGCCCACCGACCCAGTAGCAACGCAGGGGGGGGGGGGCAAACATCGGATACAGTCAGCGCGCATGGTAAGGGCGCGCGCCTTTTCCTAGGGCACCCTTGGACCCCTTGCGTCTTCACCGCGCGCCCTTACCGCATGGTAAGGACACGCGCCCCACATGCCCCAACTTCGGCCTCCAAGGGTCTTGCGTCCTTACCGCGCGTCCTTATGATACGTTTTGACTGTGCGCTACGCCGCCCTCGGCAGACGGGGGGAGCTGGGCGGAATTATGAACTTGGCCATGCGCAGCCTGTCGCCGTTCTCACCGCCATCCCCTTCCGTAGCCTCGGGCTCAAACCATTCTTACTGAGGTTTATCGCCCTGCTGTTCGTGGCCTTGACTAGGCCGAGGATCATACTCCACAGCGACGGCATGGGGAAGACTTGTGGCACGAAGCCGAAGAGGCGCACCATCGAACCGGTTTCGCACTGGCGGGGCGCGCTCAAGAAAACAACCAGGACACTACCGATTGATTTGCAACACGCCCAAAACAACTATGAACATTGGCGCCGAGCATTCCGAGGCAGCGAGGGCTTGATTACATACGTTGTGGCTTTGAAGTTGCCGACTCCAAGAGATCTGTTCGTACGTTTCTGGGAAAACAGCAAGGCAGGAGACGACATGGTGAAATTCTGAAAAGCAAATCGGCCCATGGCGCTGGCGCTCCCAGGACTGGATATTAAGCGAGAGATTCGGTCCATCGGAGGCCCGTTCAAAGTGCACGGGCACCTCATAAACTTGCAGCTTGTTCACGTTCTGCGCGCCTTGGGCAAGAAGAAGAAGCCATGGGATTCCAGCGCAACCATCCTGACTCTTGGCATGGCCGAAGAACGGTACGAGATGTTGAAGTACGACGAGTCCAGCGTGCGTTCCTGTTACGACTCGTTCTCGGGCATGAGGGACACGCTGGTGCATTGCTACCAGCACCCTCCGTCAACGTTCCCTCAGTACAAAGAGCTAGAAGAGAATATAGTGACAGGCTTCAGCGAGAACCGAACTCCCAAGTTGCAGACCCATCGGACATCTAAGGGCGATGACCCTTATAATGGGTATTGGAACGCCCGCGTGCACTTGTGGGCGCTCAAGCCAGAGTCGCTGCGGCGAAACGCGTCGGTGACGTTCAGCATGCTCCCGCTCCCAGATAAGGGCAAGCTCCTCGATCAGCTGCATGCCAGCGTCGGCACGGACAATGTTCGGGAGGCGTGTGAAAAAAAACTGTCGTATTCTGGTAAGCGGGAAGAAATTCCAATGAGACTGTGTCTCGGCACGGGCAAGCAATACCAGGCCGTGGACGAGGGCCCCGCCGACGACGAGCCTGACGGGACACCGATGGCGCCCCGTGCTGCGCGCGGCGGACACGCCGCGAAGGTCGCAGTGGCGTGGTCGAACTATGACGAGACCTGCTACATGAGGCGGTGCCGTAGCTGCGGCGAGGACGGACTCGCGTACAAGAGCCTCGAACTTGCGGGCGCTGCAGACGGTCGGGTCTGCGCGTACTGCAAGGAGTACGGCCGCCCAGACAAGGAGCATGGCATCGTGCATCCCAGCAGCCCGGCGAGGACATCCCAGACACCTGATCAGCTGGTGTCCAGGATTCCTGCGGGCAGCGGCCGCCTGCTTAAGTGCGGGCGGTGCGGCTACGCCACGCTGCGGTGCGGACAGGGATCCTGCCGGCATATCAAGCGGTTTTGCGTAGTGTGCAATTCGAAGCAATTGCCGAGCATCAAGACGTGCCCGTGCTGCGGCGCGTGACCGTCTGCAGCGCCAATCGGCCAGCAGGCGGGGGCCATGGCCAGCGAACGTCCCAACGCCATGCTGCCTTGGTGGCGCGGTTTGGGTTGCCGCGCATGGATATTCAACGCATGGACTGGGCACGTTATCGCAGCGCTGCAGAACGCATCGCATTTGAGAAAAAGAACGGTGCCGAGGCAGCAGCAACGCGTGTAGTATATGCGGTGCTAGATGTCGTGTGCTGCGTTGCTTTGCGTTGTGTGGCGTCGTATTGCATGGCGTTGCGTTGGGTTTGCATTGCCGAGGACAGATGAGGAGACAGGGAGAGGATGAAACTGGGTAGTGCGAAGAGAAGGGGGAGGGGGATATTTGAGCAGGAGGGGGGGAGACTCTCCCCCCTCCTCTCAGAGGAGGGGCGGTGGAGGAGGAGGAGGAGGAGGAAGCGGGGGGAGGCGGGGGGAGGAGGTGGGAGGAGGAGGAGGGACTGCAACGCCAGCGGCGTGCAGCTGCGAGGACCGCGGCCCGACCCAGTAGCAACACAGCGGGCGCTGTCACCCGAGGAGGTGTGGGAGGGCGCCGAAGACGGAGGAGGAGGCAGGAAGATAATGATATAGAGTACTAGACATGGGAGGGATGTGGGGGAGGAAAGGAGGAGGAGGAGGAGGAGGAGGAGGAGGAGGAGGAGGAGGAGGAGGAGGAGGAGGAGGAGGAGGGAGGGGGAGGAGGAGGAGGAGGAGGAGGAGGAGGAGGAGGATGGAGGAGGAGGAGGGGGAGGGGAGGATGGGGAGGAGGAGGAGGAGGAGGAAGAGGAGAAGGAGGATGCGGGAGGAGGCGGCGGAGGAGGAGGCACTGCAACGCTATCGTCGAGCAGCGGCGAGGACGGCCGAAAGGTTGATCTCGTTGCGGTCACTGCAGGAGGAGGGCCCCGATGCAAGCAACTGTGGCACCTGGGATTGGTTTGTAATAGTGAAGATGATGACGGTTATGATGACGGTCATGGCGGTGATGGTGATGATGGTCATGGTATGAATGATGATGATGGTAATGACGATGAGTATCATGATGATAGCGATGATGATGGTGGTATTGATGATAAGGATGATGCTGATGATGGCGATGATGATGAAGATGAGGCTGGCGATGATGATGATAATGGTGGCGGTGATAATGATGAGTGTATATTGGCGCCTTATCTTACGGCCGGTGCTGCCGACCCCGCCGACGACGATGAAGACGAGGAGGGGGAGAAGGAGGAGGAGGAGCCCTGTGTTGCTACTGGGTCGGAGGACTGTTCCCGACAGTAACTTCTCATGGTCATCATGATCCTCCTCCGCCCCCGCCCCTTTCGGACCCAGTAGCAACGCAGTGGTGGCCATATCGCACGTTCACTTCGAGGTCATGATGATGATGATGGGGATGATGTTAATCAGAGCGTGAATTACCTCCCCCGCTTTCGCTTCCAGGCAAAACCAAGCCATACCACGCGCCTCCTCGTCAAGCAGCCTGACCAGTACAGGCCGCAATTTGGCATCGTTTGGTATCTCTTGGAAGCGAGGGTGGTCAAAAGCGAGGTAGGTTTGTTTTCCCCCGAGTTAATAAAGACCAGGACGAGAATGATGATAATGATGACGATGATGATAGAGATGATGACGATGATGATGGTAATGCTGATGATGACGATGATGATAATGATGATGACGATGATGATGGTAATGGTGATGATGATGACGATGATGATGATGATGATGATGATGATGAGGGCGACTATGGTGAAATGATGGCCATGGTAATGAAAATGATGATGCTGATGAAGTTGATGATGACGATGGTGATGGCGGTGATGATGATAATTGTAATTTGATGGCCTAACTTACCGCCGGTGCCGGATGGGCATGATTTGATGAAAACGTGGGTGATAATGATGATGACGATGATGATAATGATGATGATGACGACGGTGATGGTAATGATGATGACGGTGATGATGATGAGGATGACGACTCTGGTGGTAATAGTGGCCATGGTAATGATGATGATGAACTTGATGATGATGGTGGTGGTGGCGGTGATGATGACACGTGTAATGTGGCTGCGTTGCCATTGCGTTCGCTCGTGTCGCTGCGCCCCCCTGTGTTGCTACTGGGTCGGAGGACTGTTCCCGACAGCAACTTCTCTTGGCCATCATGATCTTCCTCCTCCGCCCCCGCCTCTTTCGGACCCAGTAGCAACGCAGTGGTGGCCATATCGCACTTTCAGTTCGAGGTAATAATGATGATGGGTATGCTTTTGATGAAGCCGAGGATGATGATGATGACGATGATGATGACGGTGATGATAGTAATGATGATGATGATGAGGAGGATGACGACTATGGTGGTAATGATGGCCATGGTACTGATGATGATGATGATGAATTTGATGATGATGATGGTGATGGCGGTGGCAAAGATGAGTGTAACTTAATGGCCTAACTTGCGGCCAGTGGCCAGATGGGGATGATGTTGATGAAGACGTGGGTGATAATGATGATGCTGACGATGATGACAATGATGATGACGATGATGATGGTAATGGTGATGATGACGATGACGATGAGGATGACGACTATGGTGGTAACGATGGCCATGGTAATGATGATGATGAATTGCGATGGCGATGATGACGATGGTGACGGCGGTGATGATGATAAGTGTAATGTGGCTGCGTTGCAATTGCGTTCGCTCGTGTCGCTGCGCCCCCCTTGTGTTGCTACTGGGTCGGAGGACTGTTCCCGACAGCAACTTCTCATGGTCATCATGATCCTCCTCCGCCCCCGCCTCTTTCGGACCCAGTAGCAACACAGTGGTGGCCATATCACACTTTCAATTCGAGGTCACAATGATGATGATGATGGTGATGCTTTTGATGAAGACGACGATGATGATGATGACGATGATGATGATGACGGTGATGATGGTAATGATGATGATGACGATGATGCTGAGGATGGCGACTATGGTGGTAGTGATGGACATGGTAATGATGATGATGATGATGGTGAATTTGCTGATGGTGATGGTGGTGGCTGTGATGATGATAAGTGTAATGTGATGGCCTACTGGCCTTTTGGGTGCTCACTCGACCCCCCGTCTTTCAAGCTACAGGTGCAACCTAGGCGGCGCAATCTACATGGTGCAGGGTATGTGGTGCAACGTACATGGTGCAGAGTATGTGGTGCAAGCGGCGCCGTGCATGAGTCGCAACCTATGCGTGGCAAGCTATGTGGCGCAACTTATGCCCATCAATGACACGAAATTCAAGATAAGCGATCGCTTGCGTGCTTCTGTTCAAAGACGTGTGGCTCAAGCTGTTTGGCTGTATCGTTGGATTGCTGGTGGTTGCCCGACGAGGCTCGCGCCCGCTCGACCCGCGATGCCGTTGCTCATCGACGAGGCCATGGGCACCTTGAAGGACAAGGACATGACCTACTCGGAGTTGGACGCGGCCGCCGTGTCCAGCAAGGCGGCGGGGGACATTGGCGGGCCCATCGACGTCGGCACTTTTACCCGCGGTGCTCTGCGGAAGCTGGGCGAGGCGAGGGTGACCAGGTCTCTCTTCGACGTCGTGGAAGAGTTTCCGATGCCAGAGAATCGGGACCAGGTCATGGAGCAGATCGCGGGGCAGACGTACACCGACGTGCCGCCTGCTCTTCGCCCAGGCGCTGAGCTCCCCGAAGGCGCCAAATACTCCGTTGTCGGTGGCAACGGCAACGGCGCCGCCGTCGCCGTCAAGATCTACGCGTTCCAGAACCAAGCGCCCTTGAAGACCGCACAGGAGCTCGTGATCGGGACTGGGCATGCTCCAATAGCGAGAAAAGGCCCATGGCTCCACAAGAAAACCCTGCAGTGGTTGCTTGATCGCATCCCTGGCCACCGCGTCGATTGGGCAAGCGCGGAGGAGAAGCAACGGGCGAAACCGACAGACGGCGGAAAGAAGAGATGGGAGGCCACGGACGAGGCGCTCGAAGAGGGCACTGACTTCATCAACAAGCACGCGCCCGCCGTGAACGACATGAACCAGCAGTGGCTCTTCATTGAGAAGAACATCAAGCCGAGCAGCGGGTCCAAGATTGCGGGGGGGCCGTGGGCTAAAGTTGCTAACGCAGTGCACAACCGAGCGAAGGCAGCAACGGGGTGCGCCAAGGTTGAGCGCTCGTTCCCCCTGTGCGTGTTCGACTTGCACCCGCTGTGGCCAGAAGTGTTGCTTCCGTGCATCTCCCCGCTCCTATCGCAGTTTGGGCTCCTCTTCTTTGGCTTGCCTGGCATCGGCAAGACGCCCACTTTCATCGTGCTCGCCATGGCCATGGGCCGCTACACTGCGGCGCGCTCGGGCGGTAATCTACTCCCTGGATGGCGCCGCAGCAAGTCGATGGACGGCTTAAAGTCCAGCCAGGGGACAGCGTCCGAGGGCACTCTCCTCGACGACCCTGGCATGTGGCATCTCTCGATCGATGACCTGAAGTCCTTCTTCGACGCCGCAGAGGACACCTTCGCCAGGGCCAGGTACAACGACGCCAAGTTCGTGAAGAACTCAGTGCGGTGCTTGGCGGAGAATGAGTTCGGTGAGAAGGACGAACCGCCCGCGGATGACCGAACCATTATCACCGCGGCCGAGGCTGAGAAGCTGTTCATGAAGCCGTTCTCGGGGTGGAAGCAGGCGCATGTCCTCGCGGTGCTCAAGCGCACCGTCGCGTGCGTCGCTGGTCGCCACTCCATGTACCTTCGCTTTCCCAGCAGCGACCCCGACGCGGTGGTCCACCGCATCAGCTTCGACAACATCGAGAAGGACTGGTTGCGCGGCAAGCAGTACTGGGCCAATGACAACAAGAAGTACTACAACCTCTACAAGCAGGGCATGGAGGTGTTCCACGACAACTTCGACGAGCAGTAGCAGAGGGAGCAGGACTTGATCGACCGTGCCGCGACCGCGCGCGGGGACAAGCTGGCCGACGCCTACATCGCCGAGTGCAACGAGTCCTTGCAGGCCAAGCTGCTCTCCGTCATGGAGTTGTCCTCCAGGCTGAGCGCGGCGCCGCCGCGCCCCGAGGCCGAGGCCAGCGACGGGGCCTCCATGCTCAGCGTGGCGCCGCCTAGCCCCGAGGCCGAGGCCAGCGGCGGGGCGATCGCTCTCCGCGTGCGCCCAGATGGAGACGGGAGTTACGTGTTCCCGACGGGGCCGCCGGCACCGCGCACCAGCACCAAGCGCAGCCGGTGCCGCATCGACGGCGTGGGGGCGATGGAGGTGCGTCCGAGGGGCTCCCCGCCGTCGCTTGTCGAGGGCCAGCCCGACATCCTGGCCGCGGAGCTGGGGGCGATGCTCGAGGCCGAGGGCTTGGCCACGCAGCCTGGCGTCGAGGCAAGCCCGCAGGCGTTGTCGCCGAGTCCTCCGCTCCTCCCACCAGTAGGCATGGGGGAGGAGGATTGAGCAGCCATTGCATGAGAGCTCGGAGCGCGCCGCGGCCTGGGCCCCGCCGCGCGCCCGCGCGCAATCTACCTTCGAGATGCCCCGCTACTGGCCCATGCCAAGCTGACGACCAGGCGAGCAATGAAGTCATGGGGGGGAGGGCGATTGTCGGCACGTGGCATTGGCTGGTGGCGAGGGCGGGCTCGGACATCTAGCGCATGACTTCGCAGCGGTGGTCGGGGCTAACCGCTCTCCGTCAGCGCGAGGGCTTTGTGGTCGCTCACGGGCCTGGCATCCTAGAGCTTTCTCGCAGGATGTACGTTCGGGGGCGAGGATCGGGGTCGCCTGGGTAGAATGAGAAACAAAATGCACATAGGCTCCGCCGAGTCCGCCTACGCAGTGGTCGCTGTGACCAGCAGCAGCACAGCGACACGAGCGAACGCAAGAGCAACGCAGTGAGGCGTGAGACCTCGAACTGAAAGTGCGATATGGCCACCGCTGTGTTGCTACTGGGTCCGAGAGAGGCGGGGGAGGAGGAGGGTCATGATGACCATGAAAAGTTGCCGTCGGGAACAGCCCTCCGACCCAGTAGCAACACAGGGGGGGCGCAGCGACGCGAGCGAACGCAATTGCAACTCAGCGAGGCGTGATACCTCGAAGTAAAAGTGCGATATGACCACCACTGCGTTGCTACTGCGAGTCGCGAGATCACCAGGAGCGTTCGAGGCACAACCAAATCACACGTTTATGTTGTGGCCGCCCGCGCCTGCCCGAGGCATCTGGCGATTTCTTCGGCTCGAGCGCGCTGCGCTTGCCATCTCTGCAGGCGCCGCGGCCGCGCGGCGGCGGGGGCGCCCTTGGCCATGGCGCCGAGTAAGCGCCATCGCTGCAGCTGCTGCGGCGAGTCGGGGCACACCGTGGCGACGTGCCCGAGCCCTGGCGCTGCTGCCATCAAGAGTCTGAAGGCGAAGATCAGCCGCTTGGAGAAGACCAGCGCCAAGCCGAGGACGGGCCAGCTGAGGGCGAGCCAGCCGAAGTCGTTCAAGAAACTGCGGCGCCAGCGCTCCAAGCTGCACTCGGCTGGCCACAGCGAGAAGCGCGCCATCGCGTTGCAGGCCTGTTCGCGCGGGGCCGAAGGCTCGGTTGCAGCCCGCGAGGAGCTGGTCCAAGCGGGCTTCCTCGCTCGGGCACCTCTTCGCTGCCCGACATGCGCGAAGGGATACCTTTCGGACGCCCCGTGCAGTCGGGCCAGGGGCGGTGCCACCAACAAGGACTTGCTCTACTTCCGCTGCAAAGATTGGGGGTGACACTGCTACCACAGCGTCATGAAGTTCTCGAAGATCCCGTACAAGCTGATCGGGCAATTGAGCTGCGTCCAGCTGAGGTCGCTCCTCGAATCCTATACGGGCGCGGCGGGCCAGGGCAGCGCCAGCGCGCGGAAAGCTGCCAAGTCGGCATACTGCGGGTACAACGTCGCGTACCGCCTGTACAGGTATCTGCGCGGCTTGGAGGCGGACGCAGGGGGCAAGGAGAACGAGTCGATGCAGCTCGGCGGGGAGATCGAGCCCATCCGCGACATCGAGGGCGACGGCACGCTGGTCAGGAAGATCAGGGTGAGCAGCAAGAGCACGACGTGGCGGACCGAGATCGCAGAGGCGAAGAAGAGGACGATCGCATACCTGAGGCTGAAGGCATGCAGGGCGAAGAAGCGGTCCTGCAAGCTCGTGGAGCCCAAACACTACATGGTCCACGTCCGCTACGTGGGGCTTTGTGAGCGAGGTGGCAGGGTGACCGTTGCCCCACTTCCTGTCCGCGTGGTGCCGCCTGGCACGGCGCAGCCGCCCGAGGCGCAGGACGAGGTTCTCAAGTCGGGCATCATGAACAGACTGGTGAGGAAGAAGAAGGTGTTCCTCTTCTCCGACGGCGCACTGGCCTGGCCCAAGATCGTCGAGCAGCAGAACAAGGCAGGCCGCAACATCGCGCTGTCGGCGGTGGTGCACCAGAAGCGGCAGTACACGAAGCTCATCGCCAAAAAGAAGAGGGGGCAGTCCCGCCTGGCTGGCACGCAGGCAATGGACTCACGGTGGAAGTACATGAAGTCGTACATTCCGCGGACCCTGAAGGCCGCCAAGGGTCGCGCCGTGAACCCTGAGCTGCGCACATACACCATGTCGTGGCAGTGGAGGCAGAACTTGGCATGCACGGGCGCCGCGCTGTAGGAGAGCGTGGCCAGCCTGGTGGGGGCGTCGTAGCTGTGCGCAGGCCAACTTTAGACCGAGCGCCGCCTAGAGCTTCGGAGCTAGTTGTGCTGCGCGGGCGGGCTCGCCGCTACACGGGGCGGTAGCGGGGGTGGCGCGCGCGCCCCGCGCAGCATCGCTGGGCATTGAATTTGGACCGTTCGTGGCATAGCAGCACGCGCAGCCATAGATTCTATCGTCATCGTAGTCGTCGCGTCACATTTCGGGATGACGATCAAGGAAGAATGAAGATGCGATGGCGTCCGAAAGGCCCCAAGCGCCTCGGTTCAAACCCCCGTGGGTCCCCAGTGTCCTTGTTCCCTTGTTGGCAACAAGGACACTGGGGACCCACGTGTTCCTTGATGCCAACGCGCTGAGGCAGATCAAGGTCACAAAAACGCTTGAAGTCTTTGCGGCCCCTCGAGGCTCACAAAGCTTCGAAGATCACCAGCGCGGTTCTTCTTAGATGCGCTCGGGGTCTTCGAATCTTTGTGATGCGCAGGGAATCACAAATATTTGCGGAATCTTTGTGGTTCGCAGGGGATCGCAAAGATTTGCAGAATCTTTGTGATTCGCAGGGAATCACAAAGATTCAAAGATCTCCAGCGCTGCATTTCGCGGCAATCTTTGTGACAGCCGAGGGCTTGATCACAAAGATTGTGTGGAAAGGCTGCGCTCGGAATCTTTGAATCTTTGTGATTCGCAGGGAATCGCAAATATTTGCGGCATCTTTGTGATTCGCAGGGGATCACAAAGACTTGCAGAATCTTTGTGATTCGCAGGGAATCACAAAGATTCAAAGATTCTCAGCGCTGCATGTCGTGGCAATCTTTGTGACAGCCGGGGCTTGATCACAAAGATTGCGTGGAAAGGCTGCGCTCGGGATTCAAAGACCCAGCCGAGACCTCGCAGCTCCCCGGGGAACTGCGAGCTGCGCATCCGCCGCCACTTTCGTGAGCTCAGTGGCGTGGAGGAGTACGCAGATCCAGCCGATACCTCGCAGCTCTCTGGGGGGGGGGCTACAAACAACTGCGCAACTATGGCCACTTTCGTGGGCTCCTGTGAGGCCCAGCGGGGAAGGGGAGCACGCAGATCCAGCCGAGATCTCGCGGCTCCCTGGGGGGCTGCGAGGCTGCGAGCTGCGCAGCGATCGCCACTTTCGTTGGCTCCTGGGAGGCCAACCAGAGTGGGAGGAATGCGCAGGTCCAGGACCTCGCGGCTCCCTGGGGGAGAGCTGCGAACTGCGGAACTGTCGCCATTTTCGTGGGCGTCTGGCAGGCCCAGCGGCATGGGAAGCACGCAGATCCAGCCGAGACCTCGCGGCTTCCTGGGGGGCTTCGAGCTGCGCGACTGTCGCCACTTTCGCAGGCACATGGGAAGCCCAGCGGAGTGGGGGAGTAAGCAGATCCAGCCGAGACCTCGCGGCCCACTGGGGGTCTGCGAACTGCGCATCTGTAGCCACTTTCGTTGGCTCCTGGGAGGCCCGGCAGAGTGGGGGCGTTATTTTGCCTGGAAGCGAAAGGCCAACCTCCAAATCCTGCCACTGCTGACCTTTCTCGCAAGCATCCATCCCAGAACGATAGCTGATGACAACGGGCTGCATCTTCGTCTCGACCATCTCGCTGAGCAGCGACAGGGCATGCTGCTACTGCTGACCTCTCTGCAAGCACGGATCCAAGCATTGTAGATGATGGTATGGACATCAATTTTCGTCTCGACTATCCAGCTGAGCAGCGACATGGCCCGCTGCCACTGCTGACCTTTCTCACATGCGCTGGTCCAAGCGTTGTAACTGATGGCAGTGGGCTCCAGCTTCGTCTCGACCATGACGCTAAGCAGCGACAGGGCCCGCTGCCACTGCTGACCTTTCTCGCAAGCGCTCATCCAAGCACTGGACTCCAGCTTTGTCTCGACCGTCTCGTCGAGCAGCGACAGAACAGAACAGAACGTCCGATCGAGCGTCCAAGGACGTCTCGTCCCGCTTGCGGGAACGGCGTGAATCATGCAGTGCGGGAAAAACCATGCACGGGTGAGAATCAAAAAGACACCCCTCAAGCCTCAAGGGTATTGCTACCCGGCGGTGTGCATGTATGACAAGTACTCAGTCCGAAATTCATCCGAACACCTGCCGTGCGCATTGTGCAACTCATGCTCCAGACTGGTGTTGAAACGATCTCGGAAGAACTTGTCGATTGAGTCAGTCCATTGGGTTCTCGGGCGGCCAACTCTGCGGGAGCCTTCTGGGCGCCAGCGCATGGCTAGAGACGGCCGCCCGCGCCTCTCGACGCACGTTCTCCTCAGGATGTTCCAGCGTGTTGTATCTATGACTTCGAGCCAGTCAGAAACCTTGTAAATCGACATTGCTCTTTCCACTCTGCGTTTGCATTGGTGCCCAGCTTCCTCCCACGATTCGTGATCACCTCTACGAAATCCAACAATCCGTCGTAACATTTGCGCCCGGGCGCTGGCTATTCTTCCTCTTTGCCGTGCGGTCAGCGGTGTCGTGGCAAGACTGTAGACAGCCGTTGGCGTTACGACGCTGTCGAATAACTGCAAGCGCATCTTCAGTGACACCCGCTTGTTGACGAAAACTGTCTTGAACAAGTGCCATTTTGACCATGCGCATTGCGTCCGGTATTCTAAATTACATGCGCCTCGTTCTCTGAGATCTCCGTGGAAACGCTTCCCCAAGTACTTGTGCATATCAGTTTTCAACATCACTGGAAGACTACAACCGTCACTTTGCAAAACCATTGGTTCCTCAAGAATGGCAATAGCAGGATCGTTCGTGAATATTCTGGTCTTGCTTGCATTCAGCTCTAGACCGCATTGAGACAACTCCTGACGGAGAACCGCGAGCATTTGGGAAACGTCGTCCGGAGAATTGCCGTAGAGAAGTATGTCGTCTGCGTAACGTATGTTGGTCAACATCTCGACTCCTCCAAGATCGAGCCCCATGCCGCGGACGCGGTCTTTGAATCGCCGCAAAGCATGCTCAAGACCAGCGTTGAAGAGAAGCGAACTCAAAACGTCTCCCTGCTTGACCCCCCGGCTGATGTCGAAATGCCTGCTGCCGTGGACGGTTCCGAACTGGCCAGAATACACATCAGACAGTAAACGAAGATATTCTGTATGAACACCTTGAGAACGAAGGGCTTCGAATAATGCTGGGTGCTCGATTCGATCAAACGCCTTGGTAAGGTCCACGCTGACAATCCAGAGGTTGCGGCCCCACTCCCAACATTGCCCACAAACTTCCTCAAGCGCGACAAATGCATCGCCCACCGATTTCCCTTGCCGGAAACCGACCTGATCCGCAGCCTGTTGAGCGTCAAGCGTTGGTTGGATGCGTGCGAAAACGAGTCTGGAAAAGATCTTGTACGTCATTTTGAGCAGAGCGATGGGCCTCCAATTCTTGACGTCCTTCCGTGGGCCGCTCTTCGGAAGCATCGTGAACAGAGTTTCTTTCCAGCTGGGTTCAAGAAGACCTGTTTGAAGCATATGGTTGAAACAACGCAGAAGACACTCCAGAAGCGCATCGCCGCCATGCAAAAACATCTCGAGGGTGATGCCGTTCTTGTCTGCGCACTTGCCCTTCTTCATCTTCCGCAGCGTAGCCTCCAGCTCGACCATTGTGAAAGGCTGGATGTTGTAAGGACCTTTATTGCAATATGTGCGAAGCCAATCTGCACGTGATTCCGGCGAGCCCGTTAAGAAGATGTGCTCCAGCGAACCCCGAAATTCATCTGCAACGATGGGGCATCGTCGGGAATTCTGCACAGGATGCATGTGGATTGCAAGGATGTGCCCGATGCCGGAAAACCTCTTGAGATGTTCAGACATTTTGTTGTCACAGTAGGTGCGCAAGTTCTTCCGGTGCAGCCTGCTGATCATCTTCGACAGACGAGAACGCTCATGCTTGTCGGAGGTACTGCGACGCCTAAGCCGTAAAGCCCGGGTTTCCGGATCTTTCCATGGATGTGGTGCAGCTTCGGCACAATCGCCTCGATCGCATGTCGCTTTGGATATTGCGGCCTCCACGTCGGAAAGGCACTTGACATAAGAAATGTTCAAATTCTGGCGGACGGCATCTTGAAATACATTGTCGCGCCCATCTGGGCCCAGCTGTGGTTTCCACCGCTTGGCCTTCTTGCGACGGGAGCCCGGAGCCCTTCTGTGTCCGTCAACCAGCAAGCTCGCCAACACAGCACGGTGATCAGGGCCCATGTCTAGATGGTTACTCGGTCGGCACTGCGAGTAAACCAAGCCGGAGTCCAGGAGTATAAAATCAATGCGTCGCTTCGCCCCAAGAGAAGAACAGAATGTCCATCGAGTGTTCACGGAGTCGTTGAACGCGTCCTCAACGTTGGCAGCAATCAATGAACTCTCATTTAGAAAATCTCCCAAAACCTCACCCCTGAGACCAACGTCAAATTGAGTGTTGAAGTCCCCTCCGATCACAACTTTGCGGCCCGTGCGCCGCGCCATGTCCATCTCTGTGGACAAGTGCTCGTAGCACGCGAGTAGCTCATCGTGGCCATGGCCAGCATGAGGCATGTACACACTGATTATCGTTAGCATCAAGCTCCCTACATTCACATCGGCAGCAAGTACTCTCCCTCCGTATGCGCGCGTGTCTGCGACAGAATCGGCATGCCTGCGGTGAAACACAATGGCTACTCCTGCAAACTTGTACTCGGACACAAAGCAGAGATAAAACGGTGCCCTCCTGACAAATCATGGTCAGATGACTGCGTCCTTGTTTCGGTCAAGCAGACAACGTCCCATTCAACATCAGCGAGCTCGCTCAGCAATTCGGCCTGCCTGTCGGTGGAGTTCACACGCGCGTTCTTTGTGAAAATATTGAATTCGTGTTGAGGGCGCTGTTGGTCCCCAGATCCATCGGTGAATTCTGAATTGATGACGTCGTTGGCGCTCGATCGGTGCTGTCCCTAAGACCTGGCTTGAGAATTGCCCTTGCCCTTCTCCGACCCTTTTCCCTGGCCTTTCACCCGGGATTTTTTAGTAAGTTTTTCCTGAGCGGAGTTGAAGAGATCGTCGAACTTTGGGTCCCGAAGCTCCTTCTGCCAACCATCCCCGAAAGAAAACTCGAGATTATATCCGGAGACCTTGGATGAAATCACTTTCTCGTTCCCGAGGTACAAGGTGGCGTCCTCCCTGTCCACGTATAGTGCGCTTCGGGACCAGCCCCACTCCACCATGAGTTTTTTCACGGAGAACGCGAAAGATTCAGGTAGGCGTCGTTCGAGAGGAAGGTCGGGCTTAGCCCAAATAGTAGCGCCATTCCAACTGAGTCTAGCGGACCGGATGTTACTGATCGCGCGGTCCTGGTCCACTCCCGAAGCGAACTCGGCGTACAGGAGGCCTGAGAACAAACCCTTGGCGTATATGCTGTTGGGAACTGGGCCTCCGTCAGAACAGAGGCGATCTCGCAACCATTTGGCCGCATCTTCTTCGGACCAATCCGTCCCCAATCCTCCTACTACTATCTTGAAGGGGCCGAGAGAAAGCTTACCTATCTTGCCCTCGAGGTCTATGACCTTCGCGCGAAGCTCGGCCTCAATCGTTTTCCCATCCCCCGAAACTGAGCTTGACAAAGAAGCTCTACCCGACATGGCCGCAGTCAGCTCTGCGATCTGAGCCTTCTGCACAGACAGGTCGGCATCGATGGTCCCGAACTTCGTGTCCATGTGGCCCAGGGTGTGGTCGATTCGAGTCGTGTCGGCTTGCATACTCTTCATGTCGGCCTGGATGTTGTGCACTTCCTTAGTGACCTCGCCGAGGGTGCTCTCCATGCCGCCAACCCTCCGGAGGAAAGGCTCTAGCTTCTGGTCCATGAGGCCGGCGATGGCTGCGAGCGTGACGTCTCCTGAAGATCCGGGTGCAGTTTGCTGCGCTCTGCTCGCCTCCGGTGCTCCGAAATACAATGAGCGCGCGGTGTTATCGTCCTTCCCCTTCCCCTTCCCCTTCCCCTTCCCCTCCACCTCCTCGCTTTTCTCGTCCTGATTCGTGTGATCGTCGAGGCCATCCATCTCCTGAAGTGGGCTGTGGATACGATGAACTTTAACTTTAACTGCTGGACCTTCGGGTGCGTCAGTCGAAGCTACTCTGACTCAAGCTACTCTGACTCAAGCTACTCTGATACTCCTCACTGTACTCTGATTCCACCTTTACTTTGCGATCATGTCTTCGATTGATCTCGAGGCCGAGCTCGGAAAGTATATTCCAGACTCAGCTTTGGATTCTTTGGATGAGCCGAGCGAGATTCCAAGGACCCCTGCTCGAAGCACACGTCGTCCGGGTACTCCAATCGGAAAGCTCATCAACTCTTCGACTGACGCACCCGAAGCAGCGACAGGGCCTGCTTCAAAGTCCGACCTTTCTCGCATGCGCTGATCCCAGCGTTGTAGATGATGGTATCGGGCTCCAGCTTCGTCTCGACCAGGACGCTGAGCAGCAACAGGGCCCGCTGCTACTGCTGACCTTTCTTGCAAACGCTCATCCCAGCATTGTAGACGATGGTATCCGGCACAGGTTTCGTTTCGACCATGCGGCTGAGCAGCCACATGGCCCGCTGCCACGCTGCCACTGCTGACCTTTCTCGCCAGCGTTCCTCCCAGCGTTGTAGCTGATGGCAGTGGGCTCAGCCTCGTCTCGACCATGTCGCTGAGCAGCGACAGGGCCTGCTGCCACTGCTGACCTTTCTCGCATGCGCAGATGCCAGCACTGTAGATGATGGTATCGGGCGCCAGCTTCGTCTCGACCATGCTTGGCTGTCACAGCGGCAGGACTTGCCGCGGGCCGCTTGATTGATGGCTCTGATAACGCTAGTAGTTGGCCACTGGAAGCACCCACGGTACGCGGCGCGCCATCATAGTCCACACGCGCGCGGTCCACTCACGGTGGCTTTCAATGTCTGGCAACGGCGGAGAAATAAGCCGCAATAAAGGCCAAACGGACACGATATGGTTAAGAGGAGCAATACCAAGGACAAAACTTAGCACAATTGGCCAGCACGTCGCAATACCTACGCCCCTGGCTCCAAACTGCGACGATACACGCAAAGCCACAAGTTGCAAATCTAGGATCAATGCGCTCGCCTCGTCAAATTCTCCACGGCGCCTCTGCTCTGCTAAGTGCCGCAATTGTGTCGCAAGCTGGGTTGCAGTGTGATCCCACTGCTGCAGAGTGAATGTAGTCTCGTGGTACAATAACGGACGCCACCTCTGCAATTCCGCGAGAAACAATTCGTGATGACCATTACGCAGCAGCGCCCTGCGCAGCGGCAATCCTGGCCCAGGATCTGCGGTAGATCGCGGTGCTGCTGGAGGCAAACTAGGCAGTGAGATGCCGTCAGAATTTTCTGATGCGGTATTCCCCCAGTCGCGAGCGGACGCGAGGCAACGTTGGCATCGCCATGCGTAGTTCAAGGATGACACCCCTGTGGCAAAATCTACAGAAGGCTCCATGGTTTCACGCGGGAGTCTTGTTTGGCTTCTCCATTCCTCAATGTCCACGTGCCGAACTTCGCCTTGGGATTGAACGCACACTTTCACAGTTCTGGAGTTCCCGCTGTAAGGAACAAGCATCGCATCCAAGGAGCAGCCATTAGGATGTTCAAAGGTGGCCAAGCTAGACTTGAAAACGCCATCGGTTGCGCATGACAACATGTCATCCAACCTTGCGCGATCCTCTGGAATAAGAACACTCCGAAGCTGTTGACCTATCACACGTTCGCCCCCCCCCACCATCTGGTGAAAACGAGGGCACGCTGAAACTATAATCCCGAGTGGGAGCTCCACCGTAGCAGTTCCATAACTGTGTTCAATAAGCCGCTCCAGATCTGCTTGCAATGAATACACATAAAAGGCACCCCCCGATATGCTCACGAACACTCCAATCGAAATAATGCATGACACCATGCAACTACAGGCAATCGCGAGGTGACTCCACCCCATGGACACGGCGACCAAATGGACAACGATACCACCTGAAAGGCAAAACTCCAAATCAACGCCTGCCAGAACCCACATGATCGGCAAAATCTGCATCAATCCCAAGCAGTTAACTGCTGGTTGTGTGTCGCGAGCAGACTCCGACCAAACCAAAGACACTGTTACCCCTGTCGCCACAATTACGGCATCTATCCACCTCGATTGCGGGGGAACCAACAATTTCGTCGCTATACAGATTAGGGCGTAAACACTGTCACACATTGAAGCTTGAAAACTATATGAATAATCCCATATTGCAAAACAATAGCAACAACCTGAAACGATATTGCAGAGCCATGGGCGCCGGCTTAAAGGTGAAAACTGAAACGCAGGTTCTTTCGTCTTCGTCACAAGCGCTAGCAAGCCCCACACAAGATTGGCACCAGGAATGCCATAACGGCTGGGGGGAGGCGACGCGGCGTCTTCGAGCAACGGCCGCCGCATCACGACTCGTAAACGAGACGGCGACGCCTGAAGTTGGGCTGGAGCTTGACCTGAGCCTTGAGCCGAAATGGCTATTCACATCCAGTCGAGAACTCGCAGGTTTCTTGGGTAGCTGCGAAGTGCGGGTCCTTCAGCATGTTCAGGTTTCGAGCGGTCCTTAGTATAGCTTCCCGACGTTTAGAAAGAATTCGGTACGTCGCAACATAAGCGTTTCAAGTCTGGCATGCTCCTTGAATGCGGCCTTTCAGGCCGGGTATCAAACCCCGGGGCCATCAAAAACATATCCGGAGCGAAGAACTACCCCCGGGGGCGGGGCCTCTGGGGCCGCGGCTTGAAACATGATATAGGCAGATGTCAGGGGAGGAGGGAGAAGAGAGAAGGGAGAGGAGGAGGGGGAGGAGGAGGGAGAAGGGAGAAAAGGAGGGGGAGGAGGATTATCCCAGTGCGACCCTACCTAGGAGTTGGAGCCCCCAGGAAAGCAGCATTAGCAGTAACAGTGAAGCTAAACTAAAGCTAAGCTAAAGCTAAGCTAAAGCTAAGCTGAAGCGAAGCTAAAGCGAAGCTAAAGCTAAGCTAAGGCGAAGCTAACACTAAGCTAAAGCTAAGCTAAAGCTAAGCTGAAGCTAAGCTAAAGCTAAGCTAGCGCTAAGCTAAAGCTAAGCTAAAGCCAAGCTAAAGCTAAGCTAAAGCTAAAGCTAAATATAAGCTAAAGCTAAGCTGAAGCTAAGCATAAGCTAAGCTAAAGCCAAGCTAAAGCTAAGCTAACATTAAGCTGAAGCTAAGCGAAAGCTAAGCTAAAGCTAAGCTAAGGCTAAGCTAAAGCTAAGCTGAAGCTAAGCTAAAGCTAAGCTGAAGCTAAGCTAAAGCTAAAGCTAAGCTAAAGCTAACCTAAAGCTAAGATACAGCTAAGCTACAGCTAAGCTAAATCTAAGCTCAATCTAAGCTAAAGCTAAGCTGAAGCTAAGCTAAAGCTAAGCTAACGCTAAGCTGAAGCTAAGCTAAAGCTAAGCTAGCACTAAGTTAACACTAAGCTAACACTAAGATGAAGCTAAGCTAAAGCTAAGCTACCACTAAGCTGAAGCTGAGCTAAAGCTAAGCTAACACTAAGCTGAAGCTAAGCTAAAGCTAAGCTAAATCTAAGCTAAAGCTAAGCTAAGGCTAAGCTATCACGAAGCTAAAGCTAAGCTCGAGCTAAGCTGAAGCTAAGCTAAGACTAAGCTAAAGCTAAGCTAAAGCTGAGCTACAGCTAAGCTAAAGCTAACGCTAAATATAAGCTAAAGCTAAGCTAAAGCTAAGCTAAATCTAAGCTAAAGCTAAGCTAAAGCTGAGCTAAAGCTAAGCTAACACTAAGCTGAAGCTAAGCTAAAGTTAAGTTAAAGCTAAGCTAAGGCTAAGCTAAAGCTAAGCTGAAGCTTAGCTAGAAGCTAAGCTGAAGCTAAGCTAAAGCTAAGCTAAAGCTAAGCTAAAGCTAAGCTAAAGCTAAACTAAAGCGAAGCTAAAGCTAAGCTAAAGCTGAGCTAAAGCGAAGCTAAAGCTAAGCTAACGCTGAGTTAACACTAAGCTAAAGCTAAACTAGCACTAAGCTGAAGCTAATCTGAAGCTAAGCTAAAGCTAAGCTAACACTAAGCTGAAGCTAAGCTAAATCTAAGCTAAAGCTAAGCTAAAGCTAAGCTAACACTAAGCTAAAGCTAAGCTAAAGCTAAGCTAAAGCTAAAGCTAATGCTAAAGCTAAGCTAAAGCTAAAGCTAAGGCTAAAGCTCCCAGGGGACTGGGGGAACCGCGGGGCGGGGACTGGGGGAACCGCCCGGGGCGGTTAGCATTGCCCGGCCCTTTAAGCAAAGAGAGTAAGAACCCTTCTAGGCAGAGCCTAGGTAGGGAAAAAGGAGGAGGAGGAAAAAGCGGAGGAGGAGGAGGAGTGCTGGAGTGCTGGAGTGGACGGCGCGGCGGTCACTCGGCCGCCGACCGCGCAGCCCCGCGCGGGCGCCCGACGGCGCGCGGCGGGCCCGATCAAGCCTCGAAGTCGATGAATGCGTTGAACGCGACCTGGCAGCAGCGTCGCCTCGCCCGCTCGCCCGCTCCGCCCTCAGCCACAGGAATTGGCCAAATCCTGTCGTGGCGGCCCCCCGGGGCCACTGATCACAAACCACTGGTTGTGATCAGTGGGGCTCTGGGCCTCCTGCGAGCGCTCCGGGCCCCCCTCCGCGCCCTTCTCGATCGCGCGGCGCTGCAGCTGGGGGCGCAGCCGCGGACGGCCTGGGGGGTCCGCCGGGCTGCCCCGCGCGGGCCGCCAAGGGCGCTGCGGCTGGGGGCGCCGCCACGGGCGGCCTGGGCGGTGGTCCGCTGGCGTCGTCCTCGACGGCCTGCTGGGCCGCGTCTCGCTCGGCGTCGATGGGGCAGAGTACGCGCGGCGCCGCCGCCCGTTTGCCTACCTTGGGCCAAAGCCCACGCCCCAACCGCCGCAAATACTCCCGGCCTGCGGTCGTGGCCGAGGGCGGGCAAGCACCAAGCAGCCCGCGACCCGGCTGGCGGCCGCCCCGGCGGCCGGCACGGCGACCCAAGCCAGGCCGCGCGCGTGGCCTCCGAGGCCGAGCTGCGGCAAGCCGTGCACGTGCGCCCGTCGGCAGCCAGCGCATGCTGCGTGACGAAGGTCGCGACGGCCCTCGGGGCCGGCGGGGCCTGGCGCGCCTGGCGGCGCGACGCCACCCGCGAGGAGGCTGCCATGGCGTCGAGCGTGAACCGCAGCAGCCGCCACCGTGCCACCATGGCCATCTTCTCGACGCGGCTAACCCGAGCACGATCAGCCAGTGAGATCCGCGCACGCTCTGCAACGAGCTCGGCGGCGGCGTCGGCGGCCGCGTTGCCCCGCACCAATGCAAGGGCCACGCCGCGCTCAAGCGCTTCCTTGGCCTCCGGGTGCGAGTTGACGTGGATGACAAGGAAGGAGCACCGATCCCTGCAGGACATGGCCTGGCCCAGCCTCCACCAAAGATCCTGGTCGGGACCTTGCGGCTGTACGTCCCAGCGCTGCCACCAGCCGTCGTGGACGGCCAGGTTGTCCGTGACGTACACGACGGGTCCGCGCGTGCGCTCGGTAGCGAAGACCAGGCCCAGAAGCTCGCCGCGGTGAACAGTCTGGCGGCGCCCAGGGAGGGGGCCATGAATGATCGAGGTCGCCTCGAGAAAGCCTGCATCCATTACAGCAATCGCGACGCCAACTCGACGCCAGTCGGGGAAACTACTCTCGGGGCCGCCACTGGCGTCGCCGAAGACGAAGAGCGGCTTCTCGAGAGCGCCCACCCCCAGGGTGCAGAAGTCGGGGACGCCGAAATACTCCCAGGCCTCCTCCTGCGCGGGCGCCGGAACGGCCGTCCAGGCCCGAGGGAGCAGGCCACGCAACCAGAAGCAGGGGTACGCGTCCGCCTCGGCGTACGCCCTCGCCACGTACTCGTCGCTGGCCTGGTACGCCTCCGACTGGGCGTTGCAGCTGCAGCCCCAGTGCCTGTGGAAGGCGGTCTCGGCGTCGTGGCCGCACCGCGGGCAGAGGGCATCGCTGCTGCTACCGTCCACGAGCTCCGCCGAAGGACGACAAGTGGTGCCAGAAACAGCAACAACCGTCACGTGCAATCAGCAGTGAGGGTGCAGACCTTAGCGAATTATGTTTAGGGCCCCTTTACCACACGGCCCTGGGGTCCCATTACAAGTCCCGCCGAGCTAACATACCTCTTGCAAGTGTAGGTTCCACAACGGAAGCAAAATAAAAACGGAGCGACTCGTCATCCTGAAGCGAGTTGCAATAATCCATCCCTCCAAGCTCCCTCTTCATAAGCTCCTGCGAAGATTCATCTCAACTGAGGGAAGCACCCCGTTGGAAGATATCCGCGTGGAAATCCTGAACCGTGCCAAAACAAAACACCATACTTGGGACTTCAACGCCACGTCTAACGATCCTGAACCGCGCCAGAACACAAATCTTGGGACTCTAACACCGCGAATCAACGTAACTGTCACGCCTGCAGTCCTACATTTTGAAAACGGGTCGCCCTCTATCCGTGAAGCTCTTCAGTTTTTGAAAACGAGTGTGCGCGGCCCTGAGGCGAGAGCCACACTTTGAAAACGGACCACCCTCCATCTGTGAAGCAGCGTCAGGATCATAAATGGTGAGGACGTCTCAAGCAAAACGCCCGGCCCGCCCTTTCGACGCTTCGGGGTGCGACAAGCAGAAAAGGAATGAAGGAGGAAGAGGAGGAAGATGAGGAGGAGAATATGTTTTGCCGTCAACGATGGCAAGCAGCAGGGCCGATTCTGAATGCCGGCCTTGACTGTAGGAGGAGGAGGACGACGAGGACGAGGAGGTGGAGGAGGAGGAGGACGACGAGGACGAGGACGAGGACGAGGAGGAAGAGTGGAGTGGAGTGGAGCAAAGCAGGAAGCGCGCCGATCGATGCCGACGCGACCCACCCCCGCGCCCGAGACACGGGAAAGGCCAGCGGCCTCAGGAGGGGGGCGCCTTCATGGCCCCGCCACATGAGAATCCCACCAGCCCTTTGGGCGTGAGTGGTTTAGAGAGCCCCCTCTGTCCTCAACCCCCCAACCCCCCTTCTTCCCCTTCGGGGAGGGGTTTACCCCTCCCCCTCCCCCCTCCCCCTGGCCTGGACAGGGAGTCCCGCGGGTGGTCAGAGGGGGTCTTTTTCGACGCCTGGGAGGGCCAAAAAACGACGACCCTTACGAGGATTCTGGCCCCGACGGGGGGGCGCTCTTGTAGCCCCCTCCTCTTCTGTGAAGCCAAAATCCTTGCTGTTACGAGGGTTTTGGCCCCATTTTGGCCTCCCGAGGGGGCCGCGCTCATCTTCCTTCCTAGCAAAATCATTCATTTTACGATGGTTTTTCATTTGCGCTTCTGAGGAGGTCGCACGAGGCCCCCAAGAGGCCCCAAGATGCCCCCAGGAGGCTCCCAAGAGGCCCCCAAGAGGCCACCAAGAGGCCCCCCAGAGGCCCCCAGAGGCTCCAGGCCTCCAAGAGGCCCCCACGAGGCCCCCAGAGCCCCCAAGAGGCCCCCAAGAGGCCCCCAAGAGGCCCCCCAAGAGGCCCCAAGAGGCCTCCAAGAGGCTCCCAAGAGGCCCCAGGAGGAGCCCGAACGACTCACACCAGGACGAGGGGTCCGAACGACTCACACCACGAAGAGCCCGAACGACTCACACCACAAGGAGAGGCCCGAACGACTCATACCAGGACGAAGCGCCCGACCGACTCACACCACGAGGAGCCCGAACGACTCACACCACGACGCGGGCCTCGAACGACTCACGCCGCGAGGAGCCCGAACGAGTCACACAAGGAGGAGGGGCAGCGCTCATACAAGCCCCCCAAGAGGGCCCCCAGAGGTCCACCAGATGGCCCCAAGAGGTCCCCAGATGGCCCACAGGATGTCCCCAGGAGGCACCACGAGGCCTCCATCAGGCCCCCAAGATACCCCCAAGAGGTGCCCAAGAGGCCCCAAGAGGCGCCGAAGACGCCCCGAGAGGCCTCCGAGCGGCTTCGAAAAGACATATACTACTACTTCTTCTCCCACGATTAGTACTACTTTTACTACTAAAACTACTCATACTCGTTTGACTACATCATCTCGTACTACTACAACTACAACTACTCTTACGACTACTACCATATATACTCGCACTACTATGAGTCCTACTACTACTAGAACTACTACCACTACTACTACTACTACCACCACTACTACTACTACTACTACTACTACTACTACTACTACTGTTACTACTACTACTATTACCACTACTACTACTACTACTACTACTACTACTACTACTACTACTACGACTTCTACTACGACTTCTACTACCACTACCACTACTACTACTACTACTACTACTACCACTACTACTATTACTACTACTACTACTACTACTACTACTACTACTACTACTACTACTACTACTACTAGTACTACGACT
>CAUYUJ010011336.1:402740-422740 GCA_963575745.1 Prorocentrum cordatum | reverse complement strand
TGGTGTGACTCGTTCGGGCTCCTCGTGGTGTGAGTCGTTCGGGGCCCGCGTCGTGGTGTGAGTCGTTCGGGCTCCTCGTGGTGTGAGTCGTTCGGGCGCCTCGTCCTGGTGTGAGTCGTTCGGGCCCCTCCTTGTGGTGTGAGTCGTTCGGGCTCTTCGTCCTCGGTGTGAGGGTCGGTCGGCCCCTCCTTGGGTTGCGGAGTGTTCGGGCTCCTCGTGTAGTGAGTCGTCGTGCGCGTTCGGGCCGCTGTCCTGGCGTGGAGTTCTTGGGGACCCTCCTTGTGTGTGAGCGTTCGGGCTCCTCGTGGGTGTGAGTCGTTCGGGCCACTCGTCCGTTGTGAGTTCGTTCGGGCCTCTGTCTTGGTGTGAGGCGTTCGGGTCCCTCGTCGTTGTGAGGTCGTTCGGGCCCCTAGTGCCTGAGTTTGAGTCGTTTCGGGCGCCTCGTCTCCTGCGATTTGTGCGAGTTCAAGGGAGCCGTCTTGGACGGTTGAGTCGTTCGGGCCGCTCGTCCCTGGGGTGAAGGTTTCGGGCCCTTCTTGTGTGTGAGTCGTTCGGCTCCTCGTGGTGTGAGTCGTTCGGGCCCCTCGTCCTGGTGTGAGTCGTTCGGGCCCCTCCTTGTGTGTGAGTCGTTCGGGCTCATCGTGGTGTGGGTCGTTCGGGCCCCTCGTCCTGGTGTGAGTCGTTCGGGACCCAGACATATACAAAAAGAGAGAACTATACGTTTCAAATTCGACAGCATTGCCCACTTTGTGTACACTGGCAAAAAGACAACCCCCAAGGAAACCCTGCAGAACCCAACTACGCGCGTGCGCTCCAAGACGCCCGATTGAAGCCACTGGCTCCCCGTTTAACCATCCCGTCTACCCCATGCGCCTCTTGTCCACCGGCACAGCACGGTGGCGGAGTGGGCCGGAGGCCATTAGGATACTCCCAAGGGCGGTGGGCGGAGACGCCAAAGGCTTCGAAAACCGCGAGGGGGGGGGAGGATAAGGGAGAAGAAGAGGACGGAGAGGGAGGGCTCGGAGGCCCTTGGAGGGGGGGGTGTGCCCATCCGAGGGAACGGTGCACCCCCCCCTCCCCGTCATGAAAACGAGGCACCGGCCGTGGCAACGACCCCCCCCCCAATCACCCCCGCGACCTGAGTAGACCACCCAGGCCGACGGGGGACGTCATAGGGGGCGGGGGTTCTGACTTCCATGAAAGAAGAAGGAGGAAAGCGGGAGGGAAGGATCAGGCAGACGAAAGCCCTTTTAGGCTTTACCCGGCGTGTGGACATGCCCTTTTTGGCTTTTGCGGGGGCTAACCCGCGCGGTCGCCCGCAGGCGACAGGGCGCCCAGGCCCTCTCCGCGCGCGCGCAGGCGCGTGGCAAGTTACATGCGCACGATCGTCCGTGGAATCGAATGGAACCGTCTGCGCTCATCCGGCTCGGAACGGGTCGACTTGTTTCCTCAAGGGTCGTGCCGCCTGCCAATTTCCAGATGCAGTAGAGACTCAGCGTGTCATTCTCGCAGGTCGTGGTGCATGGTTACCGCGTGGCGAGGCTGACGTCATCCACAGTGCACTGCCTGGCAAGCACTTGTTGAAGTTTTGGGTGGCAGTACGTGCCGAGGAGGAGGTTGTCATTCCTGTTTCTTGTGGCAACGACCGAGCGTCGCCATATCGTCGTCGCCCAGCAGACATTGCGGATTGTCTACCGCCACATCTAGTTCGTGCACTCAAAATGAACGCCGCGAGAGCCATAGAGTTCGCGGAGGAGGGCCTCACGCAGAAGTTCGCTCACTTTGCCAAGAGGCCGAGGCAGGATGGCTACGGTGAGTTGAACTGCATGAGGAAACTCGTCGCACAGTTAGGTACGAAAGAGCCTCCCCCTCCCGAGCGGCCCAGCACTTCCTGGAAAGCTTGCGGTGACACGGTTTTCGCGCCCGCAGATATCGTGGCTCGGGGGTGCAGTTGCGCCCGATTGGTGAAGTTCGCCGTGCACATGTCCGTGGACTGTTGTGGCTTGGGGCCCAGCAGCGTCGCTCGCAAGACCAGGTTCAACTTCGAGTCCGAGATCGTGCCCGCCTTGCTGCATGCTGCGAAGGGCAAGTTGCTTTGCGAATTGCGGACGGGGTCTGTTCGCAACGAAGATGTGGTGCGTCTGAAGGTTCACGACGACAATCTCGGTAGTGCTACCATCGTGTGCAACATGCGCACGTACACTGACAGGGATGCTAGTTGGCGCGTAGATTCCGACGGCGACTTCGCAACTGACAAGCATCGCATGTTGTGGATGATAAGTACGCGCGTATTGTCCCACATGGGCATCCAGGATAATGCGCTTAGCGCAGGCTGTCGAGACATTCGCATTGCTAGCCCGCACGTTAGCCCAGATATTCTGGACACCGCCTATCGGAGCGGAGCGCTTCATGTCGTAACGGCTGCGCCGAAGAAAGATTACGCTACTCGCATCACTCTGGAGCCAGAGGTGGCTGAAGAGGGAGAGTATCTCGGCGTTCCCCTGGAATGGGTTGGCAATCGACTATACCAGCACGATGCTCTTGTCCGCAGCGCTACTGTGGAGCATACTCTGGACCAGCCCTCTGGGCGTGAGTGGTTTAGAGAGCTCTCTCTGTTCTCAACCGCCCTTCGGGCGTGAGGGGGCAGCGCTCATTAAAGCTCCCCTCTTCTTTGATCGATCTCCTCCAAGATGACCCCAAGAAGCGCCCAGGAGGCACCAAGAGGCCCCATGATGGCCCCAAGAGGCCCCCAGGAGGCCCCCAAGAGGCCTCCAAGAGGCCCCCAAGATGCCCCCAAGAGGCCCCCAAGAGGCCCCAAGAGGCTCCCCCGAGGCACCCAAGACGTTCCTGGAAGCCCCTGGGGCCGCCAAGAGGCCCCCACGACGCCCCAAACGGCCTCCAAGAGGCTCCCAAGAGGCCCGAAGAGGCTCCCCCAAGGCACCCAAGACGCTCCTAGAAGCCCCTGGGGCCGCCAAGACGCCCCCAAGATGCCCCAAAAGGGGACGAGGTGCCCGAACGCCTCACGCCACGAGGAGCCCGAACGACTCACACCAGGACGAGGGGCCCGAACGACTCACACCACGAAGAGCCCGAACGACTCACACCAGAAAGAGGGGCCCGAACGACTCACACCAGGACGAGGCGCCCGAACGACTCACACCACGAGAAGCCCGAACGACTCACACCACGACGCGCGCCCCGAACGACTCACACCACGAGGAGCCCGAACGAGTCACACCAGGAGGAGGGGCCCGAACGACTCACACCAGGATGAGGGGCCCGAACAACTCACACCACGAGAAGCCCGAACGACTCACACCAGGACGAAGAGCCCGAACGACTCACACCACGAAGAGCCCGAACGACTCACACCAGGAAGAAGGGCCCGAACGACTCACACCAGGACGAGAAACCCCAAACGACTCAAATCACGAGGAGCGCTTTTCTCTCCCTCCTCCTCCGCCTCGTCCTTCTCCCGCTCCCCCCACAAGGAGGATTCACAAGGAGGCGGGAGGAAGGAGGGACAGGGGAGATATACGGAGCCCAGCGGACACACGCCTGAAAAACACAACTGTCGACATGCTTCGCGAGAGCTGTTGCTGTGAGATGGGCTGGTGGGGATACGCGAAGCGTAAAGAATTATAGCCGGAGTGCAATATCCCCAAACAGCGTGTTTAAACCCACTTCGGTTTCCAAGGTCGATTGCGTGCCCGTCCAGTGCGGGCTGGCATGGCATGTTAGAAAATGATAACATGATGTTTGCACATGAGATGTTTGCACATGATAACATGATGCCTGCTCCCTCATCATCATCATCATCATCATCATCATCATCATCATCATCATCATCATCATCATCATCATCATCAGCATCAGCATCATCATCATCATCATCAGCATCATCATCATCATCATCATCATCATCATCCTCCTTCTCCCTTCCATCTCTTCCTCCTTCTCCTCCTCCTCCTCCTCCTCCTCCACCTCCTCTTCATCCCGAACGGCATCTCGGAGCCCAGAGTTGCGAGGATGTCTCCAGCGTAACGGGCTGGACCACCTCGCGCGCGGCATCTCGGACCCCAGAGTTGCGACGATGTCTCGGGCGAAACGTGCGGCGAGGAAGTCTCAGGCGAAACGGGCTGGACCACCTCGAGCGCAGCGTCTCAGAGCTCCGAGTTGCGGGGGCCTCCTGGGGCCTCCTGGGGCCTCCTGGGGACCTCCTGGGGCTTCCTCCTGGGCCTCCTGTGGCCTCCTGGACCCCACCTGCGGCTTCCTGAAGCCTCTTGGGGCTCCCAGGGGGGGATATCTAACAGGTGGCCGTCTGGGCCCCCCAAGGGGGGGGGGCACAAGAGCAGGAAAAATCGACGAATCGACACCGGATGTGTATTAACTTGACACGTTCTGATAGGGGGCCTCCTGGGGCCTCTTGGGAGCCTACTGGGAATCTCCTGGGGACCCCTGGGGCATGCCCTGGGCGTCCTGTGGCCTCCTGAAGCTCTCTGGGGTCTGCTGGGGCTCCCAGGGGGAATCTGTAACATGTGATCTTCTGGGCCCCCAGGCTGGACCACCACTTGCGCGGCATCTGGGAGCTCAGAGTTGCGAGAATGTCTTGTGCGCAACTGGCCGGACCACCTTGCGCACGGCATCTCAGAGCTGAGAGTTGCGAGGATGCGTCAGGCGAAACGGGCCGGACCACCTCGCGCAGGGCATCTCAGAGCTCAGAGTTGGGTGGATGTCTCAGGTGAAACTGGCTGGACCACGTCGCGCGCGGCATCTCCGAGGTCAGAGTTGCGAGGATGTCTCAGGCGAAATGGGCTGGACCACCTCTTGCGCGCGGCAGCTCAGAGCTGAGAGTTTCGAGGATGTCTCAGGCGAAACGGGCCAGACCACCTCGCGCGCGGCATCTCAGAGCTCAGAGTTTCGAGGACGTCTCAGCCGAAACGGGCCGGACCACCTCTCGCGCGGCATCTCGGAATTCAAAAGTGCGAGAATGTCTCAAGTGAAACGGGCCGGACCACCTCTTGGGCGGCATCTCGGGGCTCAGAAATTGGAGGATGTCTCAAGCGAAACGGGCCGGACCACCTCTCGCGCGGCATCAGAGAGCGCAGAGTTTGGAGGATGTCTCAAGCGATACGGGCCAGACCACCTCGCGCACGGCATATCAGGGCTCAGAGTTTGGAGGATGTCTCGAGCGAAACGGGCCGGACCACCTCTTGCGCGGCATCTCGGAGCCCAGAGTTTCGAGGATGTCTCAGGCGAAATGGGCTGGACCACCTCTTGCGCGGCATCTCGGAACCCAGAGTTGCGAGGATGTCTCAAGCGAAACGCTCCGGATCACCTCGCGCACGGCATCTCAGAGCTCAGCGTTTGGAGGATGTCTCAGGCGATACGGGCCGGACCACCTCGCGCACGGCATCTCAGAGCTCAGAGTTTGGAGGATGTCTCAGGCGATACGGGCCAGACCACCTCGCGCGGCATCTGGGAGCTTAGAGTTTCGGGGATGTCTCAAGCGAAACGGGCCGGACCACCTCTTGCGCGGCATCTGGGAACTCAGAGTTTGGAGGATGTCTCAGGCGAAACGCCCAATTCCGGACAACTCAGAAACAAGAGTTGCGAGGATGTCTCAGGCGAAACGGCCCGGACCACCACATTTTTTTGAGGACGTCTCTGCTTTGAAGTTCCTCGGCCGGAGTTAGCTTCTATCAAAACAGCACCCCGTTCAGCAAGCTGTTTGGGGAAAAAGCAATGGGTCCGCGCTCCCGAGGCCACGCTCCCTGGTAGATAACAATGGGCCCGAGCTCCAGAGGCCACGCTCCCTAATAACATCATGGTCCGCGCTCCCGGGCTTCCAAGATGGCCGCACACTGTCCCCAAGACGGCCCAACATGACTTCGAGACGGCCAAAGAGGCCCCCAAGACGGCCCAAGATGTCGCAAGAGGACCCCCCGTAGAGTCCGAAACGCCGAAACTCATTGACCCCCAATCGTTGTGTACGCACATGTGTGTATGTACACATCTGTATACACACATACATGAACAAAACGAGATTGGGCGTCTTCACCTATTTGGGCTTGCTTGAGCTCCAGAATGCATACATGCCTCCAAGCTGGACCCAAGGCTGTCCTCAACTAGCCCAATGATACTCCAAGACGGCTTCAAGACAGCCCAAAGGCTCCTAGACGGCCCGGGACGGCGCCAAGATAACCCCAAGCTGGCCCAAGAAAGCCTCAGGAGGGACCCGCGACAAACTCAGAGAGCCCCTCGACGGCCCAAGACGGCCGCAAGGTACTCCCCAGACGGCCAAGAGGCCCCGAGATGGGCCAACAGATCCCCGAGGCGGCCCAAGAGGGCCTCAAGACAGTACAAAGTCACCCAAGGGACCTCCAAGACTTCCCCACAGAAGCCAGAGAAAGCAGGGAAGAGGGGGAAGACGAAAACGAAGAAGAGACGAAAACGCAACTCTCCACACGACGCGTGGCAGTATGTCACAAATTACGACACCCCAAACCCTCGGGGCACGAGGTGTTACACGTTGCGGCCTCCTTTGCAAGCCCCAGACAGTCGCCACCCACGGTGCTGGGCTGACAAGGTGGCGGAACTCGCCTCAGGCAGCTGGACACATGTCTCGATTGGGCCTTATTCGAGCACGTGCCTCATAGGCCCAGGACAATTCAGAGCAGGCGAGTGCTAGCCAGACAAACGCGACAACAAACATTGTAGTCGGCTTCACTTGGGCACACTTGCCAAGTAGCTAATTACCCTTCGCCGCAGCGCGCACGCTGCACGAGGCCGCTCAATCCTCCGATCCCGCTTGCCAGGGAAGAAAAAAAGGTGTGTGAGACATCTGGCATCCCCCTTCCCCTTCGCGGTCCAAAATCTCGTTGGTGGGGGGGGGCTGCTCCACGACCTCACCGGCGCACATCCCAGGCTCTCGGAGACTTCAAATCTACCCCCCGCGGACTCCAAGGAGGTCCCCAAGAGGACCCGAAGACAGCCTGAAGAGCCCCAAACAACTGATTTTCCATTTGTGCGTTTGATGACTTCTGCATTGTCGCAAGTATGTCAGGGTTCCCCTGGACAGCCCGATGAGCGTCCGAGACCGGCCCAACACGGCCGACGAGGCCCCCAAGATTGTCCAAGAGAGCTCCAAGATTGCCCAAGATGCCCCCAAGACGGCAAAGAAAGGCCCTCCAGAGGGGCCCGAAAAGGGGCAAGCGAGCCCCAAAGGGGGAACTCATAGATGCCCTGGGAGTTCTACGAAGCCCTCAGAGGGCACCGAAAAGCTCCTAGGAGCCCTGAAGAGGCTCCAAGAGGTCCCCAAAAAACTCAGGAACAGCACGACGAGAAGCGGCAAACAGAGCATACGAAATCAGAAGCCCAAAATACCCTCCTCTGGGGGTCGGCGGGATGGCGCAAGCCACTTGAATAGCAATTGAAGGGAGCTGCTGCGGCGAACATGGCACCGACGCTGAAGAAGACAAACACCATGAAGGCCTCCGAGAGCATCTGCGAGACATGGTCGGCACTCCCGCACTCACTCCCTGCAGCATGCTGTGTATCACCAGTCTGGTCGATCCCGGGGTGCTTCTTCGCTTGTGTGGAAGCACTCCGAGGGGTCTCCTCGAGACTGCCGTCCCTCACAGCCGACGAGCGTTCCGATCGACACCGGTTGTGTGGCGACTGCTTGTCGGCGCCAGGCTCATCGGCGCACCCCTGCGGACGCGTCAGCACGATCATCTCTTCGAGGCACAGGCCGCCGGCGGGCCCCGCCACAAAGAGCACCTCGCCCACCTCCTGCACGGTGGCGTTGACGCCCGCCAGGTCGAGCCACCCGCCGGAGGAGCTGCGGTCCATCGAGGGCACCGCATGCACCCCCCACGCGACGGCCGCTCCGCGCCGGCCCACGACGAGCAGCCCGCCGTGCGCGAGCAGGGAGCCGTCGCAGGGCCGCAGGAGCAGGCCGGCCACGAGCACGGGCCACGCGAAGGAGATGCGACCTAGGGAAACCAAGCTATACACAGAACGCCGCTCCCCGGAGCTCTCCCTGGGTACGTTCCGACCAGTGCTTCGAGGCGGATCCAGCCGCGGCGATCGATGGGGGCCTCCCCGCAGGCCCGAGGAGGCGAAAACGAAGGAAAGGGCATTGTGTAAGAAGCGCTGTCGGTTCCTTCTCCTCCTCTGAGGACCCCCGGCCCCGCCCAGCCGGAGCGCGGGCTCCCCGCGCCGCCCCTGCGCGGCAGCCCAGCCCGCGGCCACGACCGCGGGCGCCGCCGCGCCCGCCGGCGTGGCGGGACATGCCGGGCCGCCGAGCGCGGCCAGGAGGGCGGCGGGGCCCAGGGCGAGCCGCGCCGAGGCCACGCCGAGGCCGCGCGGGGGTGACGCACCGAGGCGGCGCGGCTGCGCGGGCGGGCCTCTGCGCGCGCCCAGGTCCTCCAGGCAGCGCCCCGCGGCAGCTGCTGGGGCGCCTGGCAGGGTCTGCGTGGCGCCGGTCTGTGGCCAGGCGTCGGGGGCCGGGCGGAGCCACCCGCCAGAGGAGCTGCGGCCCAGCGAGGGCACCGCAGGCATCCACGCGACGGCCGCTCCCGGTGGGCGGGGAGGCCAGGCCAAGCAGGAAGGCGGGAGGTGCTCCAAGTCCGCGCCCGCGGCGGCGGCCAGGGCGAGGGTGAGCAGCGCCGGCAGGGCGCGGGCGCGGGCGCGGGACGCCCGCATGGCCGCGGGGTCCATCTGGAGCGGGCAGCGCGCGCAAGCCGGTCGAGCCGAGACAGCTGCGCACGAGCGGCGGCGGCGGCTGCGGCGGAGGCGGTCGCGGGGGCGGGCAGGCCCGCAGAGCAGACGCCGGGACCCTCCACGCAATCGGTGCAGCGCTAAGGCCGATAACGCATTCTGTGAAACCTACGGTCAGGAACTTTTGCTCAGCGTGTCGCTGCGGCGGCCCCCGCGATACGCTATGCCCTGCAAGGGTGTCGCGCCGAAACGTGGTGGGCCAGAACCGGCGGAGCGACACGCTAAGCACGAGCCCCTAACCGTATAAGAATCCCAGGCAAGAACATCGACGGCCCCTCTGGACTGCGACGTGCGGGATCCCGAGTGTCTTGCTTGCGTTTGATAAGAAATCAATGTTGGCGCCCACGAGCTCCGTTGCCGCTGTAATCGTGCGTAATCTTTGCAAGAGTCGTAACCGTAGTGACCGTATCACCACAGGAGGTAATGGCAACAACACTGGCGGTAGTGGTGATATCGGTAGTGACAGGGGAAGCGCAAGCGCTGGTAGTGATAGTGGTAGCTGCAAGCTGGTAGCGTGGCCAGCAGTGTGGCATAGTGAGAAGCTGCGGAGGGGGAAATGGATGGGCGGGGAGGAGGATGGAGAAGGCAATCTGGCTCCTGCTTCCCCTCCTCCTTGTGCACGTCTTCGCTGTAACTCGTCTTCTCCTCTCCCATCCCCACGCTATCTTCGGCTGCTCATAATCCCCCTTCTTCTCCTCTGCGTTTCTCTTCCTCCTGCTGCCCGCTGCCCTCCCAGATTCCTCCCCTCCTCTCCTCCTCCCCGTTCCTTCTCGTGTTCCTCCTTATCCTCCGTCCTCCTCTTCCTTCTGATCCTCCGCTGTCCTTCTCTTCCTGCTCCTCCTTCGCGTAGCCATTCGCGTGGCCCCGTGGACCGAGATAATGGCTGCCAGGCACGCTGCTCGGCAGACACTGGTGCAACTTCCCCCATGAGCTGCACCCAGCTCGGACTCGAAGACCTGATCACACATTCGGATTATGCTTCTTCTCCGTGTGACCTTGCCAATGCCCTGCGCGGGCCCCCCTGACGCTTTGCAGGAAGATCGTCTTGGTGCTGCTGCGCTTTATCGTCGGCAAGGGCACCAACTTCGGGCTTGGCGGCCCGGAGCGCATGCCAATGGACTACTGTACACCTGCGCAGTGCTCGTGACGGAGACATTGGAAGTTTGTGTATCCGTCACGATTTGCCTCATCGCCATCACGTTCAATGAAAGGTCGTTCGTACCGCCCGCGCTGTCGTTTTACGGTGTCATGAAGATGGGCCTGCCCCTCTCAACTACCAGCAACATTGTTATGCCCTTACGTTCAGGGCCTTCGGCGTGCACGGCACGTCCACATTCGCGGCACTCTGAGACACCACGGCCTTGTAGTCACCCGCCTTGGGACATCGCACCTTCCATCGTCGAGTTTGGCAAGCCCAGGCTGGACGTCGCGGTCTCAATCCGAATAGTCGGCTATTTTCTCCTGGATGTTTATTCGGACCAGGTCCAATGATAAAGCTGCGTACGAATCTTACAAGTTAATCCCCACGTCGAACGTTTCTTTCACGCTACATTGTTCAGGCTTCTGGCCACTATCATGTCTGATCATACTTTGGGGCATCTCGAGCCATCGAACACTTCGCGCGTACACAGGTTCTTGTACGACGAATGGTGTTGAAGCTGCGGCTCCTTGGCCTTACCGGTGTCACGCCCAAACTCCAACTCTGTGCAGTGCGCTTCGGGTGTGCATGGGGTCGCCTTGTCCTCATGCACCCTGCCCCTGCTCGAATCTCGGACCCTCCTCGTCCCTTGCCGTGGGCCGAGGCAAGATCAGTCACTATCGACTCGGGAAACCGGGTCGGATCTGAATGTGCGTCGGATCGCCAGCATTGGTGCGGGGTCAGAATCGATTCGAATCGGATCGGCCGCGCCAGGACGCACAACGACGCCATACGAGCATCGTGCCGCAGCGGATCGCTGGAGCATCGGAATCGAATCCGATAGGAAGGATTGAATCGATATCGGATCGGATTGATCGGCCTCCCCCCCTCCTCGTCCTCCTCCTCCCCCCTCCTCTGGCTCCTCCTCCTCCTGGTCCTCCTCCTCCTCCTTACCCTCACCTCGCTCTTCCTCTCCTTCTTCCTCTCCTCCTTCCCGTCCTCCTCCCCCTCCCTCTTCTTCTTATCCCTCCCTCCTCCTACTCCCTCCCTCCTCCTACTCCCTCCCTCCCTCCCTCCCCCCTCCCTCCCTCCCTCCCTCCCTCCCTCCTCCTACTCCCCTCCCCTCTCCTCCCTCCCTCCCTCCCTCCTCCCTCCCTCCTCCTCCTCCTCCTCCTCCTCCTCCTCTCTCCTCCTCCTCCTCCTCCTCCTCCTCCTCCTCCCTCCTCCTCCTCCTCGTCCTTCTGCTCCTCCTCCTCCCCCTCCCCCCTCCCCCTCCCCCTCCCCCCCCCCCCAGGCGCCTTCGGAGTGCGCGCTGCTCTTTCCCACCGCGGGCGGACCGCCCTCTCGCTCTGGCGGCTGGCGCCGGGCAGTTCTCCCGCGCTGCTGTGAGCGGGCGCGCGGGCGCCCAGGAGGACGAGGCTCGAGGGAGGGCGAGGGGGGCCACCGGGGGCTCGAGGGAGGGCGAGGGAGGGCGAGGGAGGGCGAGGGAGGGCGAGGGAGGGAGGGCGAGGGAGGGCGAGGGAGGGCGAGGAGGGCGAGGAAGGGCGAGGCGGGAAGACGAGGCTCGAGGGAGGGCGAGGGGGGCCACCGGGGGACGAGGAGGAACCGGACGTGCTCGCGTCCTGGACGCGCTGCAGGACGGGAGGCCTCTGGCAGGACGGGAGGTCTCTGGCCCCGGGATCGTCAGGATGCAGCACGGGTCCAGGGGAACGGGCAGGGACTCCCAGGGACCCACGTCGGAGGTGAGGTTGTTTTTCGGCGGCACGCCCAAGTGAAGGCGCATAGGGGCCAGGCCTACTCAGAGGGTTCAGAAGGCCCCTCCTTCTCCGAAGCCGTGGAGGGCTTTTCAGAAGGCCGGAGGGCTTGTAAGAACCTCCGCCACCTTCCGAGGAGCCCTGTTCCCTCTCACCGTACCCCCTCGGCGCACCGCCGATAGGACGAAGGAGGAGGTGATGTTCTTTTAGATATACTATGTTCTTACACGAAAAGCGGGTGCTGCACAACATAACAAGTGCTGCACAAAGAAACTACTGGGAAGAGGGGGAGAGGAGAGGATGGGGTAATGTTGTTCGAAGACCCTGGGCTGCTTGAAAGGTCCGAGCCGGCTTCAAGCGGATCGGGGGGTCAGGGCGCTCTAGGGGGAGAAGGGTTATGATGGTAGTAGGGAGGAGTCGGCGGAAGGTGAGGACAAGCAGGACAAATTGCACTGCTTCCGCACAGCCGTGATGAAGGAGGAAGAGAGAGAGAGAGAGAGAGAGGGAGAGCGAGAGAGCGAGGGCGAGGAGGAGGAGGAGGAGGAATAGGCAGAAGACGAGAAGGAGGAGCAGGAAGACAAGGAGGGGGAAGAGAAGGAGGAGGAGGAGGAGGAGGAGGCAGACAACGAGAAGGAGGAACAGGAGGAGGATGAGGAGGAGGAGGAGGAGGAGGATAATGAGCACCATGAGCATGAGCGGTGGGAGGAGGAGGAGGACCATTAGGAGGAGGATAATGATGATGAGGATGAGGCAACGCCAGTAAATCATACTTGTCCCAAGCTCCCACGACTTGGGCGAACGTTGCACCATGGTCGAAAAGCCATACAATGTGCTCCTAAATCTTAGCGTGGCTCTCGAAACAACTCATTCAAACCAAACTGGCAACATAAACCCCGATGCTGACTTCAGGTCCTTAGGCCTGCGGCCTTTGCTCCCTGCTGGGGCGAGGAGAGAGAAGCAGCTCCTCCTCCGCCTCTCCTCCCCCCATCCCCAGACACCATCGCGTCTTGCAGAAATCACCCATTTTCGGCTTCGGGGGCCCCGAGCCTCAGGGCCGTCCAACAACGACTCGGAATGATAGACCGGTCCCGGGGAAATGGTCTGAACCTCCAGGGAGTCCACGTTGCATAACAACAACAACGTCAGCGGTCCGGGTCCGCCCACCCCTTCTCCCGCCTCGCAGCCTCCTCCCACCGTTCGCCTCCTCTGCAAGTCCCTGCAACTCCTCCTTCTCCTCCTCCTGTTCCTCCCTGCGACCTCGTCGGGCAGCTCGACCCCCCAGAACTGTCCTGGGATGCGTCCCAGACAGAATCTCGACGGGAATCCAGACGCGGCCACGAGAGCGCCCGAGGAGGCCGATAAAGATCCAGCAACGTCTCAAATCCATAGATCCTCTATCCTCATCGTCTTCGTTGTCGTCGTCCTCGTCCTCCGCCTCGTCCTCGTCGCCGTCGTCGTCGAAGCCCGTCGGCGTCGCGCAGCTGCTCGAGCAGGGTCATCCAGCGATTCGCGCGGCGGGCGGCCGCGCATGCGCCTCCTCGTGGTGGTCGAGGCTGCGGGGCTCGCCTGAGGGCATGATCGCTGTCGTCGTCGTCGTCGTCGTCGTCGTCGTCGTCGTCGTCGTCGTCGTCGTCGTCGTCGTCGTCTTTCTCGTCGAGGCTGTCGAGGTCGAGGTCGTCGTCGTCGCCGCAGTAGGAGGAGGAGGAGAAGGAGGAGGATGAGGAGAAGGAGGAGGAGGAAGATGAGGAGGATGACGAAAAGGAGGGGGGGAAGTGCAGGAGGCAAGAACAAGGGATTTAGCCGTGCTATTGCGCCGCTTTGGGGCCTCCTCGGGGGCCGTCACAACTTTGCCTCCGATCTCCTGCTCAGAACGTACCACGGTATGGGGTCGGGGGGTATCTGTTTCTCAGCCATCCTGTGTTGGGTCCTCCTTTTGAATCCGCAGTGCCCCGCGCCTGGCCCCTTCCTCCCCCCTCTCTCCTCCCATCCCTGCCTCTGCTCTCCGCGTGTCCATGTCGCCAACACCACTCATAACTGCTTCGTGTGGGGCGAATGCTTTCCCAGCAAACTTCGGCACACTCCTCACACGCTTCGTGGCCCCGTAGGGAGCTTCACCGAACCCCCTGGGGGGCGGGGGCAGAGCGCCCCCAGCCCATTTTGGCACACCCCTCACATGCTTCGTGGCCCCATCGGGAGCTCTACCGACGCCCTCGGGGGAGGGGGGGGAGCGTTCACAAGCCCATTTCGGCACACCCCGCAAACGTTCCGTGGCTCCACAGGGAGCTTCACCGAAGCCCCCGAGGGGCGAGGGGGGGGCACATACTAACTGTCTCCCAGTCAATTCCGACACACCTTTCAAACATTTCGTTGCCTTATAGGGAGCTCCACTGAAGCCTCAAGGGGTCACCAGTCCATTTCGGCACTCTCCTCACACATCTCGTGGCCCCGCATAGACCTCCACCGAAGCCTCCGACGGGGACGGAGGGAGGCGAATAGTTTCCTGACCAGTTTCGGCGCACCCCTCGCTTCGTGGCTCCATGGGGAGCTCCACCGAACCCCCAGAGGGGGTTCATGGCGTCCCCCAGCCTATTTCGGCACACCTCTCATATGATTCGTGGCCCCGTGAGGATCTTCACCGAAGCCCTCGGGGTCGGTGGGGGTGGGGGGAAGGGGGTCACATAGCGTCCACCAGCCCATTTCGGCACGCCCCGCAAACGCTTCGTGGCCTCACAAGGAGCTCCACCGAAGCTCCCAGAAAAGGGAGGGGGGGCACACACTATCCCCCAGCCATTTCGACACACCCGTCAAACGGATCATGGCCTCATGGGGGGGCTCTACCTAAGAACCTAACCCCCCCCCAATGGGTGCGTCCACATGCGGCTCCCCGTCCATGTCGGCACACCCGTCACACACTTCGTGTCCACATAAGGAAATCTACCTAAAACCCCAATGGGTGCGTCCACGTGCGGCTCCCCGCCTATTCCGGCACACCCCTCACACATTTCGTGACCCCACAAGGAGGTTCACCGAAGCCTCAACGGATGCGTCCACATGCGGCTCCCTACCCGTTCCGGGATCATCCACGATCCGCACCTTTCGAGACCCCATCGGGTGCTCCACCGAAGCCCCCAGTGGGTACGTCCGCAGGAGTATATGGAGCTGCACTTCAGCCTCCTGTGGGTGCGCCCACATGCAGCTCCCCGCCCATTGCGGCACAACCCTCGCACGTTTCGTGGCCCCGTCGGGAGACCCCCATGCTTCGCTTCCCCTGCCTTGCGGTACTCACATCGCATGTGGTGGGGCCCTTCACCAGGGTAAGCTCTTGGAGACGAGGGGGAGAAGGACAATTAGGAGGAGGAGGAGGAGGTGGAGGAGAAGAAGGCGAGCAAGGAGGAGTAGGAGGCAGGGGATAACAGTCCTCCCTCCCCCTCCCCATGTTCGCCCTCAATGTTTAATGATGTTGTTTTAATACTTGTGTTTCTTTAACTTCTTGCCCTCGACCTATAGCTTGTCCCAGGAGCTGGAACCACGTGAAAACGTGAACCGATGTTTTTTGTCGCTACGCCCGGAGGTCTGGTTGGCTGCAGCCGAAACGATGGCTAAGAGACCGGACCACCTAAGAAATGTGGGCTCACTCTCGGACCAAATCTTGTGCGACCGCCGAGCCAACTTTCCACGTGCAGCCCCGGGGACTCGCAGGGGGGAGGGGGCTAAGGTGAGGAGTTTGTACTTAGCGTGCTGCGGCGACGGCCTCTGCGCCACACGCTAAGACTTGCAGGCTAATGGCGCGTCGCCGTGCTTCGTGGAATGGGGGGCTTTGGAGGGGCTCGGAACGTTGATGCTTGGGGACTTGGACGTGACCCAGCGTGAGCGTGGCGGGTGTGCCGTGCCGTGCCGAGCCGAGCCGACCACGTGCCATATCAAGCAGCGTTGGTGCTTCGGGTCTTTATGCCAGTGCAATTAAGTTCAAGCGCTCCCACTTAACGGTCGATGCTCTCCGTCCAAATGTTTCACCCATCGAACGACATCCGGCCCGATCGCGAAATCGATACGCCACTTTATGCGACCCCATGTAGGAACGCGTGCCCTCAACCTGTCACCGCCCGATCATGAAGCGGCTTAGCCCGACAACGTGAAGCGCTTCCTGTGTATGCAATTACGCAACGAGCGCGCCACCGCCCCATCGTCAAGTGAGTGCGTTCGACATCGGCTGGTGTTTCCCGTACCCCACAATGAGACAACGCAGTTGCGGCCAGAGCGCTTGAACCACACCCAAGCAAGTTCGGCATCCACAAAGCCGGGATAAACGTTACAACATAATCTGAAATACTAGCATATTCAATGGTACGCAAACGACAACGACCACAGGAGGATCAGTAAGTGATATCCGCCTTCCAATGTTGGCAACGAGCGCAGACGCGCACCATGGACATGTCATAGGTATACTCCGTCTAGGTATACTCTGGGAGGCGGTTTTCGCAGAACAATATGATTAGCACCGCGCACATGTAACGAGCACAAATAATTCCCGCGCCCCAGCTCGGGTGGCCTCCCAATTGGAATTGGAATGAGAATAAGAGTAAGAGTGAAATGCGAATACTAAGAATAATAATATGCATACGAATAAGAGTAAACATAATGATAAGGATGATAATGCGATGCAAGTAATAATAATAAGACGAATTTCCATTATCTTCATCATCCTTGTCCCATACGGTTTGTATTACCACCCCTGTTGAACAATTGTCTTTTCCCGGCCGTCGTGTGGGGTAGTGCATACGAGGATATCGCCCCCGCCGCGCACGGTGCGTTATCTTAGCACCTCACCCGCACAAAATAATTACGACAGCTTGTAAGACAAGAAGTACAATAAGACCAATAGTAAGACGACTGATGCAAATACTAAGACGAATAATAATACTAATACGAATAATAATAAGGATACAAATAATCCAAATCCGAAAACAGACGGGCTCCCCTGCTCTTTTCCTCCCTCCCTCCTTTTTCTCATTTTCTTCGTCATCCTTGTCCAATACGATTCTCATTCCCACCCCTATTGAAAGCTTGTTTTTTCACGGCCGTCGTGTGGGGTAGTGCATCCGAGGAGATCGCCCCCGCCACGCACGGCGCGTCATCTTAACACCCGCACCGCCAAAATTATTCGCCCCCCATCGAAGGCACGGACGGTTCCGTTTCAAAGCTGGAATCTCCCTTGCGTGGAGCTTAATGTTGTTATTGTTGGTGTTGGCGGTGTTGTTGGTGTTGTTGATGACCATATTGCGAGAATGTCTCAGGCGGTTTGCTTGTTTCGGCGAGCAGACTCGTCTGCATTCACATAAAGGTGCGAGGTGCCAAGGTAACGCTTCTGGGGTGCCGGGTGCGTTATACTTTCGCTGGAGAGTGGGGGTCTTAATTGCTTCCTGAGGAAAGTAATGACGATGCGTCTTGGCTTGCCCGTAGGCCCACCATTGTATGTTCTGAAAATCCTTTTTGTGGTCTGCGCAATCCTTTCTTGAAACACTCCCAGCTGAGACCATCCTGTTTGAAGACGCCGGGTCTACTCTCTAAGACCATCCCTTAAGGGGAAAGGAGACGCATCACTACCAACAACATTTGGAGGGTGGAGGCAGAGGCTGGTCAGTGGTGATGGTAGTGTATGCCGCTTCGGGCGCTCTTGCGGGATAGCATGCACACCTGCGTCCCGCATGCATCTCCGCCCCAGGCGGTAGCGTAGTAGTGGTGCGCTTCCTGTTCCCGCCCCATGCTTCTTCGAAGAGAACCTCAAAACAACACCCGGCCCGCACCTCGCCTGGGAAGGCGTCCCAGCTGGCCGCCGCGCAGGGTGGCTGCAGCTGCGGCGTGGAGTGGCGGCGGATGTAGCCGCCGGCCTCCAGGGGCCGCTGGGGGCGGAGCTCCTGCCGCGCGGCCCTCACTCCCCCCCGAGGACCTCATTCTCCCCCTCCCCTGACATCCTCGCGCTGCGGGACAAAACGCGACGACCTGTAGTGGCCTTTGTCGCCCTCTGGGGACTCTCGCCTGGCCCCCGGGACCAACAAAAGACGACTCAAGCCTCCCTCTAAACAGTGCTTGGGCTCATGTGTTGATAGGTGGATCCAGCCTGTTACTTACCCTTCATCGCGCTTACCACGAGGACGCTGATTGGAACACTTGCGAAATTGAGCGCAAGCCAACCCAATGCTTCAATCTCTGAAGACGAACTGAATGATGTGCATCCCTCTCCCCCAACATCCAGCGGCCTGGATAGAAGCAGGCGACAGGCCCCAGATGGCGGCGAGACGCGCGGTCCTGGGCATGGCAGGGAGCCTAAACCCAATCGATGATAGACGGGCGATCGAATGGTCGACTATCTCCAGGTTGCGTAATAACCGACCCCTGACCCGAAAAGTATGACTGCCCACTTGTGGCGCCCAAAACTCGGATAGCATCGCAGTCCACAGCGTGTGAAAAGCTTGTAGGAAACGCTTTCAAGGACGCTGGAAGACATGCCTGGGGAGCTTGCAAGCTCGAGAAAGGAGCTTCGCAAGCGCGCCCGAAGAGCTTCGAAAGAGCTGAGGAAAAATAGGACAACGCTTGCCGGAACACGCAGCAAATTCAAGCAAGGCGCTGCGGCGCTGCCTGACCCGGAGCCTTGGAGAGGAGCTGGCGTAGCCCTGTCTGCCAGCTTCTTGTCTCAAACCCTCTTAGCTCTCCAAGGAGCTATCCGGGAATGTTGGGCAAACTGCCAACCCACTGTCGTACTACTGGTAATGGGCCACGTCATCATCGCAGAGGGGGCGGGGGCTGGGAAGGGGCGTGCCACTCCTTGACAAAAACTAGCATGGGGGAAGCGGGTCCTGAGAGAAACAGCCTCCTGCACCCGGGGTCCTTCTCCCAGGATCAGCTCTTCATCCTGAACCGTGTTCTGACAGTCCCCAAGCCCGTGGAGTGCCTCTGAGAACCCGAAAGCGGAGAAAACAACCTCAGGACCCGCTTCCCTCAGGACTCCTCTACCCAATGGCGAACACACCGCGCCCCCCGCGATCGCCGCGACACGGCCTGGCCGCCAGCGCCCCCCGCGCCCGCCGAGCGCCCCCGCGCCGCGGCCGGGCCGCGCGGCGGGCGCCGAGGGCCCGGCCGCCGCGGGCCCGGCCGTGGCGGGCCCGGCCGTGGCGGCGCGCGGCGGGGGCGGGGCGCGCCGCTCGTTGCGATCGCGATCGCGATCGCCGCGGCGACCTCCCAAACCGACCCGGTGGTTGGAGAAAGATAAAAGGGGCCCTGGGACACACACAAAGAAATACACACAAATAATTGGATTCCCCTATTTTTCCTATATATATATATATATATATGTATATATTATAAGTTTTTGTCTTCCCCCCCACTTCCCCTATTTTCCTATATTTTCTGGGGGTCGACGGTTAATTGTGTCTGTGTGTTTTTTCCACTCCTGAAAAGACAACTGTCGCGCTGGGAGGAAGGGGCTGGGAAGAGACAAGGCACGACTGTGAAAGAGGCAGCTGTAACCTACGCGGTGCTCCCTACCCCGTCCTCCCGACCCGATAATTTTCTTCCTGAAGGTTTGGTTCGGGGTCGGATATCACGCAATGGTCCCCCCATGCAACCTCTCGCCATCGGCCCACTCGGCGGCCAAGAGGCACCGCGTAATACTCCGCGTGCTGGCGCTGTAAGAGACCGTGTGGAACTGCCGAACATGTCAATTTGCAGCACCAGGGGCATTGTTAGGCAGGGCCAAGACCAGTCCTCCCCCCCCCCCACCCCCGCGGAGGGGCACCGCCCCGGGGGGGACGAAGTTTCGAGGTTTAATATTTTCATATATTTCCGTTGGGCCTCGGCGGTCTCTCAGCCTCGGGATGCCCTCCAGCGGCTGCGCCTCGTCGAGAGCATCCCAGGAATCCAGGATCCTCCCCGAAGGCCGCCAGAGGTCCGAGTTATGATTCGAAAGACGCCAGGGAAGTTATGACCTGAAACAGGCGAGTCAGGCCCGAGCTATGATCTGAAATAAACGATACGTCGCCGATACGTGGGCGATAGGCCCCCAATAGCGAATCCAATTGTTCCCTAGCAGGGTGGGCCATCAGGCCCTTATCGGCGATGAGTGGGCGATTGGAAATCGAGCGCCTCTCGGCAGTGAGTGGGCGATGGGATGTCGATGCGGCCCCCCCCCCCCTGAGCCCATCCCCCCCCAGCGTTGCCCCTGAGATCCAGAACGGCACCGGCGTGAGCCGGACCGCGATCGGCTCGGTGGCCGGACGCAGGGTGGCAGAGAGCAGAGGAAATAGCAGGCCCCCCGCGCCCCACGGCGA
>CAUYUJ010011336.1:350240-397740 GCA_963575745.1 Prorocentrum cordatum | reverse complement strand
CGAATCCAAGGCCACGCATGGCCCTTGATAGGCCGGTTTGCCCGGCATATAATTCAAGGAAAACCTGCCTTCTGAAAATCGAGGAGCCAGATCGGGCCTGCCTCAAAACTCGTCGCATCCTGATTAGAATCTGGTCGTCGTTCAGCTGACCTTCAGACGACGCGGTGGCATCGGTGGCGGGGCCTCGTGGTCCATGAAGAATTCGTAGAGGCGGGCGCCCTCGCGCCGCCCGAACTCGAGCGTGCTGGCCGTCGCCTTGTGCAACCCTGCCTATGCCGTGGCCTCCTTGTCGTACCGCGTGAGCATCGCGTCGCTCCTTCAGCGGTTTCTTGAATTGACCTCGAGGGCCGAGCGGTACTGGCACAGAAGGTTGTGCGCGGCGTCGCCCTGCCTCGGGCCGTAGACTGTCCGGCCCAGGCCCTCGAGACAGAGGGCCTCCGCGGACGTCAGCCTCTGCCTGAACAGGTCGTTCCGCGGGGGACTCCAGATCCGATCGTTCGGGGACTTGCGCGTCGCCTCGAGGACAGCCAGGCAGTCGTGCAGGCGCGGGATGCCGTCGAGCACTGTGCTCTCGTCGAAGGCACCCACCTTTGACGGAGATCCCAGCTCCCTCGGCCCCGGTCGCAGGGCCCACGTCTGCTGCCCGCAGCTGGCACCCGTCCTTGGCAGGATCCGCTGCAGGCTCATGATGGCGTCGTACTTCTCCAGCTGGTGGTAGCCATGGAACGCCCGCAGGGGCGCGATGGCGTGCTCCAGCAGCCCACTCGCGACCATGTACCCCGCCAGCGCGGCGGCCAGCATCCGCGGCACAGGCATCCTGGTGATGCGGGGCACCACCTCGCTCCAGCCCGCCAGCGCCCGCGCCGCGCGGGGGGGGCTCTGGGCGCCGTGCAGGCCGACCTCTGGGTAAAAGAATCTCACCGCCGCCAGGGTCTTGCTGGCTACGTCGCTCAAGCAGCCCAGGAAGAAGAGGCGGTCCCTGTGCTCCACCAAGGCCTGGTCGAACTCCCCGACGGCCGCGCGCGTCGCCGACGGCCCAGGTGAAGAAGATCACCAACCGCTTCTGGTAGTCGGTGAATGTTGCCTCGGCCACCGACCGAGACTCCAGGAAGGTGGGCAGGAACGAGCCGGGGGGGGGGCCATATCTGCTGATGGCGGATGGCATCGGGCCCTTCTCGCGGCTGCAGCCGCTGCCGACCACGTTGCTCCCAGCATCTCCGAGGTCGCCCCGCGCGGGTGCGACCTTGCCGAGGGGCAGGAGGCATGGCGCGGCTGGAAGGTCAGCCCCAGCAGCACCAGCAGCCAGACCAGGGGGCCCGCCCACCTCGTCCTGCGACTTGAGGAGGTAGAGTCCTCCTGAAGGGTGGTCGGCCTGGTTCCTTTCGGACGGGGCCCAGCGAACGCACGCCTGAATGTCACAAGCGAGAGTGAGCGCCGAAATCTCCCCGGGGATATCTCGTAGCTGGAACGCGGCCGAGCGGCCCTTCCCAGCCGCGAGGGCCAGGCCGAGGTTGTCGACCAAGAGCAGTAGACGATGGCCGAAGGCCCCTCGATCGCGAAGGAGGCGGCGAAGCAAGTTAGACAGAGCGAGCCCCTCAAGCCGAAGAATGTTCGCCGGGCCCCGCCACTGCAAAGACTCGACGATGTGACAGGCCTTGGGGCAAGCGAAGTCCTTGTCTATCATGTCGAACGCTCTGGCGCGCTCCTCGGCCCGCTTCTAGCTGTCTGGCAAGTCGTCCTGGACCAGCGCGTCGCCCAGCCTCTCGGCCTCCCCGTCGAAGGCGTGCGCGCGGGCAGCGGTCGCCCCCTGGCGATGCCTCCGCCGCTTGGCGGTGCGGCCCCAGCGAGCCACCTGTCACCTTGCAGCGCCAGCTGCGGCTGGTGCGCGCGACCATCCTGGGGAGAGGGCTCCTGACATGCTCCAGCTCCTCCTTCACGGAGGTCCACGGAGTGCCAATCTCGCTCCCCAGTATCTCGATGAAGGGGTAAACGGAGCTGAAGATCGACAACGTGGACCTCTGCGCCATCATGGTCTACGCGGCGTGTCCCACGACAATCTCCAGCACGTGTCCGGAGCAGGAGCCGCGCCTCGGCAGCTCCTCGATGGCGAGCCGTAGCCGCCACATCCGCCTTGTGGAGATCTCGATCGCGCGCCCCTTGCCGTCGAAGCTGAGGCCCGCGAAGTCCGTCTGGCACGCGGCCCCGTCGGTCTCCTCGTGGATGACAAGCTCCCGGGCCCTCAACGCGGAGGCGACCGACTGCCCGCCGGCCGCGACTCGCTCGCGAGGTCCCCCATCATCATATGTAGTTGTCCACATAGCCCGCAGCAGCGCCAGCGGCCTCGAAGGCCCCAGCGGCGTCGCGGCCTCGCGGTCCTTCATCAGAGCGCCTGGGCCACGCCCGCCCCGGGAGATGCCCTCCTCGGTCACCATCTGGCAGAGGTGCAGCGCCCAGCTCCACCCCATGGGCAGTGCGGACAGCGCCGGCGTGTACATCGCGGCGCCCGCAGAGCCTCGAAGACCCGCTGCGCCACCTCGCACGCTGGGGGGCCTGAAACTCGAGCCGAGCTCCTCGGGCACCTCGATGGCGTAGAACGCGTTCTGGATGTCGCCCGAGCTGCACCGCGCCACGTCGCACTCCTGGGTATCCATCCTGGCGAACGCCCCAGCTGATGGCGAATGGGTTGAAAGGGGGCGCCTCGAAGTCGCAATTGGCGAGGCGGGTGTCAACAATGATCCTCTGCTGGCCGGACTTCTTCCGGGCGAAAAACAGGCCGACCGTCGCGCCTCCTCCCCCGAGGTCGGCGCAGGAAACCAATCTGGCCATGCCGCGGCTGACCTGCTCTTTCACGAAATCTCCGTGCACTCGTCGGTCCCGGAGTGCAGGGTCAAGATAGGGGCGTAGAAGCCCGAGCTCAGACCGAAGGACAGCCGCTGCAGCTGGAGGTCTTCGCATATTGGCCGTCAAGTCCTTCAACCAGGTAGGGTGCGCGGCTGGGGGCGCAGTGCCGAGCGGCGGGGGCTGGGCCCCCACGGCCGGCCAGGACACGGCGCCCTTGTTGTAGGATACGACGGTAGTCGAGCACTCGCCGTGCATGGCAGCGCCGCCGCAGAGCTCACGAAGGCCCCCGCGGCGGCGGAGGTCGGCGGGGCAGGCGCCCGCGGAGGTGCGCTCCACGTGCTCGAGGACTGCGCGCTGGGCCGCGCTGGGCAAACCAGAAGCTTCCGACCCGCGCCCAGAGAGGGCGTTCAAAGAAGTGAAGCCGTCGTCGGCCCACTCCAGGGAGCGTCGACGGCGCTGGCCACGGCGAGCGACAGCGCGACAGCCGCGACCAGCAGGTTCAGGAAAAGGACGGAGGGGCAAAAGGAAGACGCCCCGCTGGCGCATCCCCCCCTCGTGGCCGAAAATCAAAAAGCCCACGCGCCCCGGGCCGAGGGGCGGCAGACAGCCGAAATCCTGGGAGACGAAGGAGAGATCACTCCCCCTCCTTGCCGCCCTTGCCGCCCTTTGGCTTCTGCTTGGGCCGAACGAGCGTCCTCTCCTCTCTGGCTTTCCTCCTCTCCTTGGCCACGGCATTCTCGCGCGAGATCTGCTCGTATCCAAGTCGACAGCTCGGGCGCCACCATGGGCCCCCGCGTGCTGCCCATCCCTGTGAAGTAAAGCTCCTCGTCCCTGATGCCGCTGCCGTCTCGAGTCGCGCCCAGTAGCCGATCCTTGCGGCGTTCCTCACACAGTTGAAGTTGACGAGCGACGAGCTTCAAACTGGCCAGGTTCGACACGTCCAGTTGGTCGTCGCACAACGCCGTCTCGAAGATCTTTGAGAACTCCAGGTGGTTGAAGACCACGGCGTCCTCCAGTCCAAGACGACGTAGCGCCGGAGGGCCACTGCCGCCGCCGCAGGGACCACCTCGCCATCGCTCCTGAAGAGGAATCCACCTGGAAGCTTCCGATACCAGTGACGCACATCATCATTGCCTTCTGTGAAGAACTCGACAGAGACGTCATGATCTGGAGGAACCACAGCAGCGTGATGAGCGTCCACCTGCGATACCCCGACGACGATCCGAGAGTGCAGCAGCGGAGCTCCAGCCAAATCATACTCGACCAAGATTTCATCGCCAATGCTCATTGCCTGACTGCCGGCGTGATGAACCCGCGTCCGCCTGGCACCCGCCGGTCACCGGCGTGCGGCCTTGACCCGCCCTCCGAGGCGTCCACGAGAGCTGGCACGCACGCGGGTCGGCGCGGCCACAGCCTCGCCAGCACCGCCCGAACCCGGGCCACGCCGAGCCGGCTGAGTTCCCACACGAAGAGCGTGAAGAGGCCGAACGAGACCTCGACGCCCCAATTGAACTCCACCTTGGCCGGCTCGGGGCACGCCGGGCAAGGGTCAGGGCAGGCGGCCAGGTGCACTGGCGAACAGGCAGGAAGGCACGCCTCCAGCTCCGCGCACAGCTCCTGGGCCAGCGCGGGGGTGGGCGGCGCGGCAGCCGCCGGTGAGCCCCGCGCTGGCGGGGCGGGCGCTGGAGCCGCAGGCGCCCGCACCGGAGGTGGGGCGCTCGGAGCCCAAGAGGCGGCCCAAAACTGGCCGACCCAGGCGGAGCCCCCGTGGAAGGCCAGGAGCACCGCGCACTGGCCCGCCGCACGCATCCAGGCCCCGGACGCGGCAGTGTTCGGAGGCCTCCCTACGGAAAAGGCTTGAGCCGGGGCAGTTTCGGAGACACTGCGCGGCCTTCAAACGCTCTACGATTACTGTTCATCATCATCATCATCATCATCATCATCATCATCATCATCATCATCATCATCATCATCATCATCATCATCATCATCATCATCATCATCATCATCATCATCATCTTCGTCACCACCACCATCATCATCATCATCATCATCATCATCATCATCATCATCATCATCATCATCATCATCATCATCATCATCATCATCATCATCATCATCATCATCATCTTCATCACCACCACCACCATCATCATCATCATCATCATCACCACCACCACCATCATCATCATCATCATCATCATCATCAGCAGCAGCATCATCGTCATCACCCGTTCCAGCACATCCCTCACACGTTTCGTGGCACCATAGGGCGCTCCACCGAAGGTCCCAGTGCTACCGCCCGCATGCGTCTCCCCCCCACCCAGTACAGCGTTTCGTGGCCCGAAAAGAAACTCCACCGAAGCTCCCAGTGCTACCGCCCGCATGCGTCCCCCCAACGCGTACGCAGTACAGTACTTCGTGGCCCCATACGGAGCTGGAGCTCCACCGACGGCCCCAGTGCTACCGCCCGCATGCGTCCCCCCCCCGACCAGTACAGCGCTTCGTGGCCCCATACGGAGCTCCACCGACGGCCCCAGTGCTACCGCCTGCATGCGTCACCCCCCCACCCAGTGCAGCGCTTCGTGGCCACATAGGGAGCTCCACCGAAGCTCCCCGTGCTACCGCCCACATGCGCTCCCCCCACCCAATACAGCGTTTCGTGGCCTCACGGAGCTCCACCGACGGCGGCCCCAGTGCTCGTGCGCCTCACGGAGCTGCGTCGGCCCCACCCAGCTACCACATGCGTCCTCCCCACCCAGTTGCGTCTCGTGGCCCGAAAAGAAACTCCACCAGAAGCTCCCAGTGCTACGGCCCGCATGCGTCCCCTCCACCGACAGTGCAGTACAGCACTTCCCAGTGGCCCCATACGCAGGCAGCGGGAGCTCCACCGACGGCCCCAGTGCTACCGCCCGCATGCGACCCCCCCCGCCCAGTACAGCGCTTCGTGGCCCCATACGGAGCTCCACCGACGGCCCCAGTGCTACCGCCTGCATGCGTCACCCCCCCACCCAGTGCAGCGCTTCGTGGCCACATAGGGAGCTCCCGAAGCTCCCAATGCTATCGCCCACATGCGCCCCCCCCACCCAGTACAGCGTTTCGTGGCCTCACGGAGCTCCACCGACGGCGGCCCCAGTGCTACCGCCCGCATGCGTCCCCCCCACCCAGTTCAGCGTCTCGTGGCCCGAAAAGAAACTCCACCGAAGCTCCCAGTGCTACGGCCCGCATGCGTCCCCCCAACGCAGTACAGCACTTCGTGGCCCCATACGGAGCTGGAGCTCCACCGACGGCCCCAGTGCTACCGCCCGCATGCGTCCCCCCCCGCCCAGTACAGCGCTTCGTGGCCCCATACGGAGCTCCACCGACGGCCCCAGTGCTACCGCCTGCGTGCGTCCCCCCACCCAGTTCAGCGTCTCGTGGCCCGAAAGGAAACTCCACCGAAGCTCCCAGTGCTACCGCCCGCATGCGTCCCCCCAACGCAGTACAGCACTTCGTGGCCCCATGCGGAGCTCCACCGACGGCCCAGCGCTACCGCCCGCATGCGTTCCCCCCACCCGGTATCACGTTTCGTGGCCCCATGCGGAGCTCCACCGGCGGCCCCAGTGCTACCGCCAGCATACGTTCCCCCCCACCCAGTGCAGCGCTTCGTGGCCCCATAGAGGGCTCCACCGAAGAAGATATTCACAATTGCGGTGCTCACAACTGCATATGGCTGGGCCCGTCGCCAGGATAATGTTGTTTTACTTGTTGTTCCGAGTTCGCCGCAGTCCAAGCGCGAAAGCTGGCGCTCTGTCATCGCGAAGTTGGCATTATTTGCTAGCTCTGCGGCTGGCCATCACTCACATCCTGGGCCGTTCAAGCGTGCGCTAAAAACTCTCAGTGGCAACTGAATGCTCGAAGTGGCTTTGGTTCAAAGAATTCTGACGTATCTAAGCAGGTGTATGGGCAAAACAAGGTGCACCGACATGGTTGGTCAATACTCTCGTCTTGGCCATGCGCGCTCAAGTCCCACACGCCAATACATGATCCGAGGTCTTCGCCTTTTCGTCCATGGCATCTGCTCTCATGTCCTCCACGAGCAACCATAGGCGGATGAACAGAAACGAAGTTACGGCGCAAACGCACAGCTGGTAAATCGCGTAGCCACTGCGTCCAACGAGGCCTACAACGAGTCGAGCAACCCAAGCAGACGGAAAACGAACGAGCGCATCTAGTAGACAACTTGCCGTTATCAAGTTCTCAGTTGAAAACCATGAGCCTTTGATGGCAACACTAAGTGCAACCCCCTCCGCAATCGAAGCCATGCTCTCCATGGACGGGTAGAGGCAACCATCTGCAACTAATAATTGCACCATGCTGGCATTGCCGAAATCCAAAAGCAAAAAGCTACCAATCAAGCACATTGGTAACAATAATCCTCCGAAGCATTTGTCACTTAGCAGTTCGTGCTCCCGAACAACTATGACGAGAGCGCCGCTTGCTGCGCTAATCCCAAGAACTAGTGCGGTACTGTAACCGATGTCATACACATTCCAACCGCCTTGGATCTCAAGGATAAGTGCGGTGGCAACTTCGATGCCACAAAGAACGCAAGGGCATAGAAACATTATCAGGACAGAGACGAGTGCAATGCGTGCCGACAGTGTGTGTTCCAAAAGCTGCGCATACGTGCAATTGAACGTGGTGTTGTCCATCGCTGTGTCGTCTAACCGTGTCTCTTCATCACTGGGATGCTCTAATGGGCAGAAGCACGTGAGCAGTCCGAAAGCAGCTGCCAGCAAGGAGATGAAGCAACAAGCCACTGCAGTCTTATCACATGCAGACGTGGATGGAACCATCAGCACCGCCACGCTCATGAGAAGCTGCCCGATGCCATAGCCAACACCGCAAGACACACGGGTCACAATAGTAAAGCTGATCATGTCCTCGCTCGACGTGGCATCGAAAGCTGTGAAGCACAAGAGATTGCACAGCCCCCAAAAGAACCCAGCCACAAAGCGAACACCGATCACGAGCAATCGCAAACCTGAAGCGTTAGCGGGTCTGGTGTGTAATGCAAAAGCCACGCACGCGTACAAGACTGCGACCAGGCAAGGACAACAAATAATCACTTTTTGAATATCTATTCTCCTTTGCTGCTTGTACAATAAGAACGCTAGCACGATCCCAAACAAATCCGCCACCGTGCAGCTGGGCACGGAGTCGGCTTGTCCTCAGGTCCTGGGCCCAATCCTCTAAGCTCTCAGCCTCAATCTTCACTCCTGAGGAGTCTTGAAAGGGACCCGAACCCAAGTTCCGAAGTCTCCTGGGGCTTCCCGCCCCCTGGGGTTCCTGGCATCTTGTCGCATGGCTTATTCGGCCCCAAGAGGGCCCAAAGACGTGCCAAGATCGTCCCAAGAGGCCGCCAAGACGGACGGTCCAAGAGGGCCCCGAGTCGCCGAACGATCGCTGCAAAACGCTCAATATTGAACCCCGAACGGCCCAAGAGGCCCTCAAGCCGCCCCGAGCGGCCTCCAAGAGGCCTCCCAGGAGGGCCCCAAGAGGCCAACATCAAAGATCTTCCTTAAGTTTTTGACTGGTTTGGGCTTTCTCGCCTTTTCGGCTTCCCGATGCTCCCCGACGGTCCCAGAGGCGCCCGAGATCGCCCCAAGACGGCCCAAAAGGCCTCCAAGAGGGGCCCAACACGGCCCAAGAGGGCTCCAAGACGGCCCCAAAGCCCAAAAGACAGATCCAAGAGGGGGCCCAGATGGGGAACCGACATTTCAAGCCCTCGGCCCCGAAGGGCGCCCAGGAAGCCCCAAGATGCCCCCGAGAGGCCCCCAAGAGGCCCCAAGAGGCCCCCAAGAGGCTCCAAGATGCCCCCCCAAAGCCCCCAAAATGCTCCGAAGAGGCCCTAAAACTGCCCCCAAGAGGCCCTCGAGAGCGCACCGAAGAGACCCGAACACGCATCCCTGAGAACTCCGACCTACAACCCAGGCACAGTGGCGGGATAAACCGAAGGCCATTGAATAGCCACACCCAGAACAACCGATCAGAAGTCCTGACATGGGTGCGCTCCAACCCAAATCTCTCGCAAGCTCGTAAGCAATCGGAACAAGAAACATGTATTCCACTGCCTCCAAAAAATTGCGAACGACTTCTGTTCCCTGCAGGATCCGCACGCCAGCAAGCCCGCGCGATGCCGAATCCGCGCCTGCAGGCCCATACGCAGATGCCTGCGCACAAGGCTCATCGAGATTGACAAGCGTCGCTGCCACCATTTCGCCTCGCCAATTCGACACCAAAATGCGGACGTGGTAGACAGCACCGCCGGCCATGCCCATGGCGATGGCGACAGCGAAGAACGACACGGCGTAACCGAACCGAGCTTGCGAGTAGCTCCTCATCGAGCCTGCCAGCTGGTCGCCTGCCCCAGCGGTTTCCTGGCCGAGGAGCCCTCCAAGGACGGCTGCCTGAACCAGCAGCGCCCTGGAAAGCGCCGGGGGGTCCCCCTGGCCACCTCCGCTGGCGGCGACGGCGGCTGCCGCCTGCGGCGGATCTGGCGGGCCTGGCGCCTCTACAGCTGGCACCCCGACGCTGCGGCTGTGGCCCGCCCCAACCTGTACTGGCTTGGCCACTCCGACGTCAGGGCCGCAAGGCGGCTTCGGCGCGGCCTGCCGCGAGGCATTGGCAGGGCTGCCACGCGAGCCTGCGAACGTCTGTGCCGCGCCGCGCCCGCGGGCCGACTGGAGCATGGCAGCCTCGTCGCCCTCCTCGGGGCAGACAGGCGGAGGGGCAGGCGGGCAGCCGCCGCTGCTGGCGCGGAGGCCCGCCGCGCAGGCGGCTCCAGCTCCCTCCGCCAGCACCCTAGCAAGGGCCCCGGAAGGCCAGAGCGCCAGGACGGCAACGACGGCAAGGCAGGCGCGCCCCATGGCCCCACCGCGGAACTGCGCGGGCGGGGTTCGCTTGCTGCCTGTGCGGGCGGTTTCTCGATAGATGTGTATGTATACATTTATAAGTCGATATATACATCTATAGATGTGTGTTTGCATTTATATGTATACATACAGGTAGATATGACTATGCATATATATATGTATATATATACATATCTATACACATACATACATACATACATACATACACACATACATGCATACATGCATACATGCATACATGCATACATACATACATACATACATACATACACACACACACACGCATACATACATACATACATACATACATACACACATACATATATACATACATACATACATACATACATACATACATACATACATACATACATACATACATACATACATGCACACACATACATACATACATACATGCATACGTACATACATACGTACGTACGTACGTACGTACATACATACATACATGCATGCATACACACATACATACATACATACATACATACATACATACATACATACATACATACACACACATACACACACACATGCATGCATACATACATACATACATACATACATACATACATACATACATACATACACACACATACATACATACAAACATACATCCATGCACGCATACATGCATGCATACATAGTTACATGCATACATACACACATACATACATACACATACACATACAGATAGAGAGAGAGAGAGAGAGAGCTTGTACATTCTACACTCTCTGCCAGGCTCTCGAAGGGGACCCCGGCGGAGACGACGCCCTCTTTTCCTTCAGTGCGATGATGCGTGAGGCGGGAAGCACGAGGCTGCCCCGCCGGGCAGAAAGCAAGTATCCCGGCAAAGCAACCTAACAGCGATATGTATAAGCATATCTGGAAGCATTCCCCTTAAGATTCAGGTGATAATCCAGTTGTAGAATTCTGCTGTACTCGCAGTCGCAGTCGCATTCGCAATGACAGTCGCAGTGGCAACGGCCTTAGGATCCAATGTAATCCTTAGGATTCCTAAGGATTTCTGAGGATGCTTAACTGTGCCTACGGATTCCTAAGGCTCAGTTTCAGCCTCAGCCTCAGCCTGCCTCGGCTTGCCTCGGCCTCAGCCTAAGCCTGCCTCGGCCTCAGCCTCAGCCTGCCTCAGCCTCAGCCTCAGCCTGCCTCGGCCTCAGCCAGCGTCAGCCTCAGCCTCAGCCTGCCTCAGCCTCAGCCTGCCTCAGCCTCAGCCTCAGCCTCAGCCTGCCTCGGCTTGCCTCAGCCTCAGCCTCAGCCTGCCTCGGCCTCAGCCTGCCTCGGCCTCAGCCTGCCTCAGCCTCCCCTCCTCCCCCCCCCCTTCCCCCCCCCATTCAGCCTCACCTTGTCTCAGCTTCGGCCTGCCTGCCTCGGCCTCAGCCTCCTCAGCCTCAGCCTCAGCCTGTCTCAGCCTCAGCCTGCCTCCTGTCAGCCTCAGCCTCAGCCTCAGCCTGCCTGCCTCGGCCTCAGCCTCATCTGCCTCAGCCTCAGCCTCAGCCTGCCTCAGCCTCAGCCTCAGCCTCAGCCTGCCTCGGCCTCAGCCTCAGCCTGCCTCAGCCTCAGCCTCAGCCTGCCTCGGCCTCAGCCTGCGTCAGCCTCAGCCTCAGCCTGCCTCTGCCTCAGCCTGCCTCAGCCTCAGCCTCAGCCTGCCTCGGCGTGCCTCAGCCTCAGCCTCAGCCTGCCTCGGCCTCAGTCGCGCCGACGGCGGCCCGAAGGCCCGCGGCACCTGGGGGGCCCGCGGGCACCGCAGAAGACAGCCCAACCCATGAACCAGAGTCGGTACGGCCAGCCTCAGCAAAACGTGGCGGCTCAGCCCTGTACCTCTCGCGGTTTACCACGCGGGTGCACCTGGGTGCAGGTTCCGGCAAAACGTTCGGCGACTGAGCAGAGCCCCTCGCGCTGTTTACCTCAAGGGTGCACCTGGAGGCTGGGGCTCGCGTTCTAACATCTGCTGCTTCATGCCCCGTGACGGCAAGGGCCTTGGCGAGAGCCGCTCCGGGATCAGCTGCGCGCGCGAGGTTAGATCGATCTCCCTCGCGGTTCGACCCGCGGTCCCCACCGCCCACGCATGCTCCGCTGGCCTCTGATGAGGTAGCTGCGCCCAGTCCAAAAGAACGCACTTCTCTGGCCACCTGGGTTGGTAGCTGTCTGCCAGGCCCGCGCGACATGCCATCAAGAAAACCAAGTGCCTCAGCCCCCCCCTCCCCCCCAAACCCCGATGGGTTCGCCTCCCCGCCTCCCAAACGAGAGCCATCAGATGCCCCATTCCAGGGGAATGCCCCCCCCCGGCCAAGCGGGGCGATAGCTGCTCAGAGGAGGAGGAGGAGGAGGAGGAGGAGGAGGAGGAGGAGGAGGAGGACGAGGAGTTGGCAGTCCCATGCGCCCGCGTGCCCAGTATAGGGTAACGCACATCTCTGGCCACCTGGGTGCCCAGTCCAGAGGAAAGAACCTCTCTGACCACCTGGGTTGGTAGCTGCGCACCTGCGTCCCTCGGTTGGTCATCAAGGAAAGCCGTGGCACCAACTTCCTCAGCGTCGCGCTGAGCATGCCACTCTGCCTCCATGTCCATGGCCTCCTGGGGCCCCAGTCCAAGGGAATGCTCATCCCTGGCCACCTGGGGCAGCGCCATCGCACCTGCAAAGCCCCCGACACAACGCCCCGCCCACGGCAACTTCTGGGAGAAGGGAAGTCGGCCCCCTCAGCTCTTCAGCATCGCCAAGCATCGGCGGCAGCGGGACCGATGGGTGCTTCCTAGGGGGAGCGCCACTGTCCGCAATAGGGTTGTCCCCAAAGAGCCCGCTACCACGGTTGCCTAGCCTCCTGCTGCCGCTGGAGCCTGAGGCTGCGCTTGGAGTTCGGGCCCCTTGCCTTGGCCGGGGCTGGGAGGTGGCAAAACATAGCAGGCGCGGGAAGCACCATCGCATCCGCCTTCGCAGGGGCAGCGTCGCACTGGGCCACCATGCCCATGCGTGACTTCTGTTTGCCAGACGTGTCCGCAACGAAGCGAGAAGAACGGTACAAGCCAGGGCCGCCCACCACCGCGCAGTCCAGCATTCGCCCTCCAGTGTGTTAGGTAAAGCTCGAGTTGTCTTGCTTCATGACATGACCGCGAAGGTGCTGTACCCATCCGCTGGGGATAAGCTCACCTGGCGGGACACTCCAGCACCCGAGAACAACCCGACCACCTCTCGCGGCGTGCAACGTAGCCCCCAGGTGCTGGAGCTTCGCGACAGTCACGTCCTTGATTTCAAGCCCCGTCGTCAGGTAGGTGGCCACCACCGTCAAGAAGCCCTTGGACATGGCCACCGTAAGGGCAGCGACGTCAAACAAATCCACGGGCCCGGCCCGAAACTAGGGCTCAGGCTTGCGATGTCAAGCCTGGCCGCGCGTCTGGTCTTGGCGCGTGGCCAAGCGGTCCATCGAGACAGACTGAAGGTGCCGACGAGCCGCCGCGATGGCCTCCCTTCCGAGCTGCCCACGTCGCCAAAGTCGCACAACATACCATCAAATTTGGCGCCTCTGGCACGGCGCTCCAACAGGCCAAGCACATCGGTTTCATGAGGCGGGTCCTTCACCAACCCGAGAGCCTGAGGCCCCCAGTCCGTCGCGATCCTCGCGTGGATCGACCTGGTCGAGGTTGCTGCTGTCGGGCAACTCCTCGCCGACGCTGCACCGGGGCCCTCGCGCCCCTTGGAATCGCCGCGCCCGGTCGCACCGAGCGCAGAGCAGGTCCGATGAGCAGCAACCCCCAGTCCAGAGGAATGCGCCTCTTTGGCCACCTGGGCCCTAGTCCAAGGGAGTGCGCGCCCCTGGCCACCGGGGGGGACACCTGCACCGAAGGAGGCCGATCCCGTCGACCTCGGCCCCGAGGCGCCTCGCCGAGGCCTTCTGCAGGCTGGTGGCACCGAGCCATGCTCAGGCCACTCCGTGTCGCCAAACTCGCTGCGACGGTGATACACGCGCCCGCTTGACGCCCAGCCGAGCAGCCGCTTCTCGGCACTTGTGCTTGGCCTCGTCCTGCTGCTCCTGAGGCCCCTTGGCTGCTTTGCGCAACTCCTCGCCGGCCTTGGCGAAGGCCGCCTGGCGCTCGCCGAATCCTCCCTTTGGAGCAGGTCGAGGTCGATCTCGTCGTCTTCGGCGGCCATGTCAAAACCGCCCTCGCTATCCCCGTCAGGAGCGTCGTCGCCGGGAGGCACAGGAGCGGGGCGGCCCGCCTGAGCACGCTGGGGCAACGTGTTCTGAGCTCGCCTATGATAATCTCCGTGAGCTCGTTCCACTCCGCCGCACCCAGGAAAGCCCGCAGGCCCACGTCCCCGCGCCCTCGGGCGCAAGCTCGAACGTAATGGAAGACGAGGGCGGCTCTTGGGAAGCGGCCTCCGTGGTATCCGCAACGAGAAGGGCCGTGCGCTTGCGCTCCGCGTCGAGCGCCAGCACCTCCCCCCTCTTGGTCTGCAGAAGCGCCTGCTGAATCTCCAGGGCGTTCTGCAGCTCCTCGATCCGCTTGGTCTTATCCTGCACCCCAAGCTCCAGCTTGTCACGCTGCTGCTTCGCCCAGAACAAGCACTGGGCAGTCCGCCTGCGAGCAGTCACTGGCGCGAGAACTACCTTCTGCAGCTCACGAACCTGCTTGATATTCTCGCTCGTGGCCGCGCGGACTGGGTCTCCTTAGCCTCCAGGAAGTGTCTTGAGGACCGTCTCGTACTAGCTGAGCTGCGCCGCCAGCTTCTCCCGCTTGACCTTGTCGCCATCAGCCTCCGAGAAGGGGATAGGCTGGCAACCGCTCCCTTTTCCTTCCATGGCGGCGGTTTCGTCTTAGAGTCTGACCCCCGAGCCAAGGGGGCCTGGGACGCACCGCCGCCGCCGAAGTGGTCCTTGATGGGTTTTTCTATCGCAGCCAAGCACTTTGCAGCGTCGTCCTGCTGCCGCGAGGTCTTGGTCTGGTTGTTGCCGCCGCCGCCCTTGAGAATCTCGGCATGGGCAGACCAGGCAGCATTCTTGATCCGAGCTGGCGCTTCGCTCCCGCACTCACAGCGGACTCGCGACGCCCAGTTCCCCAGAGCAGCGCATCCGCCGCAGCTCCATGTCGGCCGCCGAAACCCGCGGAGGATCGCTGGCGTCGGCGGAAGCAGCGCCATGGCGGCGGCGCCTTGGTCGTGTCTACTGGTGCTCCTTCAGGAGGAGCGGTCGATCGAATACCAAACTTAGCTCGCTTGGGCCGAAATGGCGACGGAGGAGGAGGAAGAGGAGGAGGAGGAGTTTTCTTCCCCCCCCCCCGAAGATCGCACACACGACAGTGCGCAAGCGGTGGCCCGTACAGGGTTGGCCAATCCCGCCGTCACGTAGATGCCATTGGTACCAACGATGGAGAACTACTGGCCGTACGCCCGGCGCAAGGAGACCATGGAACGACGGAATCATGCACCATGAAAGGAAGAATACCGTCCTCGTACACGTCGCACAGCTGGTTGGTCGCCTCCGGCTGCTGGAGAAGATCCGACGACCCAACGCTGCCCCACCCGAAGACTACAGGACACCCAGGGCCATCAGCAGCACCTTCAAAGTCACGGACAACCGCGGCACGGGCCCTCTGCGCGGCCTTGCTCCAATAGGAAGCGGCCGGGCTCTGCTCATCGATGCGTTTCCAAGCCCAGCCCGGGAACTCAGCCCACTCATCAAGGGCCGCCTCCCTCTGCGAGTACTCGTCGAAGTCCACCCGCGTCCGCCGAGGAGAGGAGCGGGCCGCCATGTAGAGCTCAACAGGCATCCGTGTGCGCTGCAGCCAGACATGCTGGTCACAGGTAGCACCAGGGACATCCAGGCCCTCAGGAAGCGAAACAAGAACAGGAGGGCAAGGTCGACGGCGAGGACCCAGAGGAAGACGCCCAAACCCGTGGAAAAACAACCATACAACTACGAGCACCGCCATCGCAAGCATCATGAGGACCATCAACAACTTGCCAAGGAGCTTGATAAAGCTCAACACCATCAGCAGTTCATTCTGCAGCACGAATAGGGCCACCACCAGACCGAGAGAGACCCAGTTGAAAACGTTCGACGGCCAGAAAAACGTCAGTCACACCACCACGAGCACCTTCGCGGCCAGGGCCATCATGAGCAGGAGCTCTACCATGAACATCGTCATCCGCAGAAGGAAGAACGTCGCCATCATGGTCACAAGCACACTCACGGTCCACACCGACCGCAGCTCCGTCTGCCTCAGCCTCAGGGGCGGGGCCACCAGAATACAGAGGACGACCCAAAAGAAAGTGATCGAGTCTCTCCATGAGATCCGTAAGCATTCCACAATCATCATTCCCACGACTGTCAGCACCAATCGCAGTACCAGAACTCTCTCTCCACCATCACTCGTACCCACCGACGAACCAGCAGCAACGACCAGGTCGGGCGTGAGGACCTCCGCAGTCTCATACACCGGCGCGGGAAGAAGAACAGGAGCGTCCTTGTTGAAGGGGAAGGGCGGGATCGTCGGCAACTCGAGGGAGCTGTACCCGACAACCTGTAGACCAGCGGGAGCATCGGCAAGACCAGCACCGTTACGATGAGGGCGAGGCCGAGGACGCTTAGCTTCAGGCCCACCATCAGCTCCACCACTGCGTCCGCTGCAACCACGACTCCCGCCAGGACCAGGACCGCCTCCAGCAGAACCGTCGTTGCCAATGTCATCCTCACCATGGGAGTCGTCACGTCCAAGATGAGGAAGGGGATCAGCAGTGGCAGGAGAAGGACGATACGTGAGAGAAATATGCGATAGGCCATTCGAGCTCTCATGCCCGTGACCAACCACTACAGCATGATCCGCATGATCAAGGAGAAAGGACGTCAACGAAATAGCATCACAGTTCAGAATACGAGGGTCGCGTCCAGGAAGAAACTTGATGTGCCACTCTCCAGGGCCCCTGGCTCCCGCTTGCCGGGTGCGACGAATGGCCAGGGGGATGTGTACTGCGAGGCACGCTCGGCCTCACCCTCGTTCAGGATCGAAGCCCATGCATGTGCGCCTGTCGTGCAGACAGTCTTGAGCGCTCGAGACTAAACCTCGGACCCCTGAGCACGCGGATACCTGAGCCCAAATGCCAACTGTCTCGACGGTGTGTGGGCGTACCTGATCGGAAAATGAAGCGAAACTTTCCTGCCGTGGCATTCGGGGGGGCAGGGAAGAGGGGAGGGGGGGAGCGCACATTACGGCCCGAGGCACGTGCGCGGACGAGGGGGGCGGCAAGGGGGGCGTGTTGTCTCCGCGCTGAGCCAGCCTGTCGGCCAGTGCACGTGATCACCCCGTCGCGGCCTCGCACGCCGAGGGCTACGAGGCCTGGGGGATCCCCCACGCGCCCAGACACCCGCCGACCTGATCCTTTCCCCTGCGCGCCCTGAGAGGTCCCGACCCCTTCCACGGGTTCAATTTTCCCGCCCCCGATCCATCTTTGGTGGCCCCGCGGCGGGCCAAACGGCCCCCTGGGGCCGAGATCGACGAAAAACGCTCGGACTGCAAAGATCCAGTCCTAAACTTCGGCCTCCCCCAACCGTGTGCTGAGGGACCGCGCGGTGACCTCGGAATCCCCAAGGACCTCACCGCGCGATCCGTCACTGAACAGTCTTGGGATCTCGGGGGCCCCAGTCGCTCGAAACGTCCTCGGAGAACGACCCGAGTCCCGAAACTGCGTGGCGATCTTGAATACCACTGACTCACCGCGCCGTGTGGTCACCACACCTTTTGGGGCCCCTCATGCACCCCCTTGGAGCGACGCCCCCCCCCCGAGCTTGCCGGCATGGCCGGGAGCGCTGCCCGCGCCCGGCTGGGCCTCGGAGGCGCTCCCGTCCCCCGAGCCCCCGCGGGAGCATTCGCGTGCTCTCTCGAGCACGGGTGCCTTGGGCTGCCAGGGCTGCGCGCTCTCGCCCTTCGCGCGATGCGTGACTGCTCCATATAAGACGAGCTCTCTCTATAAGACGAAGCCAGGGCGAAGATTACATCGGGTGAGGATAAATCGAGAATCTCTGAGATCCGGCGGCTCTGGAGGATGTCGTCTCGGGCGCCGCGGCCTTCTCAGAGCGTTCCAGGACGCTCCGAAAGCGTTCCGGAAAGCTCTGGAACGGACTTATCCTCGTCCTTGCCCCGTCCGGCTGTACCCAGACATGCTCGCATCGTGAGAAAATCACGACGAGAGGTTTTTGGTAATTTTCGGCCTGTGGGGGCCCTCGTCGATCTGTCCCCGATGGCTTGGCCATGGAGGCAGATGCACTCCGGTCCTGGGCCGAGGGAGGGCCTGGCCAGCGGCGGTGGCCGTGTGTGCAGATCTTGCCGCCCGAGCCCTTCGCGCCCTCGTGCTCACAGGCCCGAGCTGGATCAGACCGCGAGATCGGGTCGGGTCGGGAACGGGTCTAGACTCTAGACCGCCAGCGGATCGTCCCAGATCGGATCGAGCTCGGGGCGGGTCGGAAACGGGTCGGATCGCCAGCGGGTCGTCCTGCATCGGGCCGAGATCGGATCGCCGTGCCCACCCAGCAGGCGAACCGATTGACGTCGCATCGAATCGAAGGCGGCCCTGGCTGGCCCCAGCCCGCGAGGCGCGAGGCGCGCGGCGCGGCCAGCTCCGCGCCGTTGAGGCGGGCCAGGCTGCGAGCGCAGGCGAGGGCCCGTCGTGCTCTCGCGCACGACGCGCGCCGCCGGCCGCCGCCGCAGGTCGCCGTCGCAGCCGCTCTCGTCGCCGCAGGTCGCCGCCGCCGGCCGCCGCCGCAGGCCGCCCCTCGGTCTCCGACGTGGCGCCCCCTCTGCCGCGGCGGGCGGCGCGCGCCGGGGCCTCTGCCGGCAGCTCCGGGGGGCACTCCGCGACGAGCGGGCCTGCGCGGCGCGGGCGCGCTCGCCGTGCAGGCCTTGCGGGCCACCCGCGCACCCTGGGCGACGCGAGAGCGCGCAGTCATGTGCGCGCTCGCGCTCCGCACCCCTGGGGAGGGCAGCTCTCCGGCGCGGGCCGCGGTGCGCGACGCGCTCTCCGCGCTCCCGCGGGCGACCTGAAGGTGTGTCGGGCGCGAGGCCAGAGAAGCTGTACTGAACTGCAGAGGTCGAGGGCCGCCGGAACAGAGCCAGGGCAGGTTCGGCTTCACGCAAGAATGAGCCTTGGCAAGAGTGACCTTTGATGCGCGGCTTCGGGGGGGAAGGGGGGGGCAACAGCAGAGCGTGCAGACTCGCTGGTATCGCACCGCACCGCTCAGACGCGCAGCCCACACAGCGGGAGGACCGCACTGCGTCGCCACTGCATCGGCGGTGCATCGGCGACACGGCGAGACCCTCTGGTCTGGCGGCCCCGTCTGCTCCGACCCTGCAACCGCGGGCAGCCTGGGCTCAGGACTTCTCCAGGGGTCTCTTGGCGGGGCCTCCGGGGCCCAGCTCGTGCAGCGTCGGGCCGCACGGTAGGTGGAGAGGTCCGGGTCACCCAAATTCGCGCCTCGCGAAGCGCAACTGTCTTGACTCATGACTGGCGGCTCGGCATCTGGAGGCCGACTGGGGGCCTGAGGGCCGTCAGAAACGGCTCAGGATGAAGAGAGGGTTCTGGGGAAGGGGTCGAGAGCTCCAGGGGTCTGCCGACTCGAAGAACTCGAGCCGTCGGAGGGGCCCTCGTGCTTTCGCGCGGACCTCTGGAGAGGGGCAGCTCTCTGGCCCAGACCGCGGTGCGCAATTACCTGGGCGCCCCCACGGGCGACCCAGGGAAATTCTGTCCAGAGGGGCAGAACGCCCAGGCTTGATCATGGTTGCCAGCGTGGGCCCCAACTGGTATCTTGTTGTACTGTGGATGTGAAAGCTATGAGGTACAAGCGATATGGTGCAACGTATGCTGTGCAATCTATGTAGCGCCATCAATGGGTACACTCTGTGATCTGATCTATACCGTGCAGCACGCGTCGTGCAATCAACCGTGTGGTGAAATACATATGGTGCAGGCTATATGGTCTAAGCCATGCGGTGTAAGCAGTGTGCTGCAAGCTACGTGGTGTAAGCTATGCGGTGCAAGCTACGTGAAGCCTATGCGGTGTCAGCTTTGTTCATCGGATGGCATGCGCCCACGAGGGGCCCACAACCAGCCACGGGCGGCAACGAGGCGAAACCTCGGCACACAGATCAAGCACACGAAGTGCCCACGAGGCGCCCAGGGGCGGCACCGTGGCGAAGTCTCGGTGCACGTATCCAGCACACGACGTGTCTACGAGCGGCAACGTGGCGGCATCTCGGCACGCCCATCCAGCACACGGAGCGCCAGCGAGGCGCCCGCGGGTGGCCACGCGTATCAGCGCGACGAAACCTCGGCACACCACGAGGCGCCCACGAGGCGTCCACAAAGCCGCCACCGGGCGAAGCCTTGGCAAACCTACATGGCGCACGGAGCGCCCACGAGGCGCCCACGGGTGGCAGCACGGCGAAACCTCGGCACTCCCATCCAGCGCACGGGGCGCCAACGAGGCGCCCACCGCCAGCGCACTCCCTCGGCACTCCCGTCCGGCGGCAACGTGGCGAAACCTCGGCACACCCACGGTGCGCCCAGGGGCAAACACTGCACAAAGGACCCCTACATGCAAGCACTGCTGGCAGAATGTTGGAAACAACCACTGAAGGCTGGTAGTGTTCAGCGGGCCAGGGTGTACATCACTACGGGGTGAACGAGCCCTTCATCAGCCGTCCAGGTGAAGTTCAGTCGAGGTCCTGAGCTGACAGCGAGGTCCTACACCTTTACCTGCGGGACCTCTGGGTGCGCAGGGGGCCGAGGACCCTGGGCCCTCCAAGGCAGGACGCCCCGAGAGAGTCCGTGACTGAGGGTCCTGCGCGAGTGGGGCACCAAAGTCCGCGCTGTCGAATGCTGCTCCGCTACCTCCCCAGGAAGCATCGCCTAGCACCCCACCAGACGATAGAGGCTTAGATGTTCACATGGACTCAAGCTTGAGTGTACCTCTCGTTCGTTTGCAGGTGGACTGGCGAGCACAAAGCTGCGTACCGAAGCGAAGTTCAACTACCTCCACAGGGAGCAAAAGGAAGGAGAGGGAACAGGGGCAAACAGGGCAGGAGGAGAAATGGCGGGAGGGAAGGGAGGTAGGCGGGAGAGAAGATTTGAGGGGGAACGACTGGTGATTGGGGAGAGGGGCTTGCTTCACCGCAGGGGGCTCCTTCGCCCCGCACGCTGGCGACGGCACCTGGATGCTTGAGGGGCACCCTCTTGCATCAGCATCGTCAGACCTATCCCCATCCCCAGTGGGCCAAAACTCATTTGGGAAAACCAAGAGGTACCGATACCGCTACTCCCCGGACCCCTCCCGGGGTGTACTCTGACCAGAATTTCGACGCGAATCCAGCGGCGGCGACGAGGGCCTCCCAGGAGGCCCAACAAGGTGGAAACTAGGAAAGTGTACCAGTATGGGTGCCTTTTTCCTTCTCCGATCCTCGGCGCCACCGACCTACCCCCCCCCCAAGGTGGGGGACGGATGCCGCAAAACCTTGCGGAGGGGGACGTGTATAACCATCTGGGAGCGGGGGGGGTGGACGATCGGCCACCGGGGCCAGGGCGCTCCCAGCGGGGATGCTAGAGGAAGCAAGAGACTTGCCGCTACCGCCACTCCGCCAAGCATCTCCTGGGGCGCAGTCGGACCAGATTTTCGAAGAGATCCCGGCCGTAGCGGCGAGCCCCCCCCCCCCCCGCACAAGCAGCGACATCGAAATCCGTTCTATCCCAGGGGCGAGGATAGGTCCCAACGATGCTGATTGATGTTGCCATCCCTGGCGGTGGACCGCGACTGTCAAGGGGGAGGCGGGCGGGGGCCAGGGCCAGCCGCGCAGCACGCCGTGGAGGCAGCGGAGGAGGCCAGTGCAGGTGGTTCTCGTGCTGGGCAGCTGGCGGGGGGGGGACGCCGCGGAGGTCGTGCTGAAGCGCCCGCTTTTCTGTGGCAGGCGGGGGGGGCAGCGAAGCGGAGCACTCCGCACCTACCAGACAGGCGAACAGCGCGCCCGCCTCCAGGAGGAGCCCTCCAGAGGATGGCCGCGATCGGGGCAGAGTTTGCCTTGCGCTCGGTCGCGCCCACCCCATCTGCACACAACGCTGGCCCCCGAGTACGACCCAGCAGAGGGAGGGATGTGTTCGCATGAGGTGCGATGCCGCGCCTTGCCCTTCACTCCGCTGCCGGTGCGTAATTCCCCTGCCTCGCCCTTTGACGCGTTGCCAAGGGCTTGTCTGTACAATATCCAACCCTCGGCGATCTCCGAGTATCCAACCTCAGATGCCCGTTTACGCCGCGACGCCAAGATAACCCATCCTTGCCCTCGCCCTGGCGGTGTCGCAAATTTCGAGGCTCGGAAGTTGAGGTCGATGCCGACGACGATCACGATGCTGATGATGGTTATGCTGACGATGAATCGGATGATGATTACGACAGGGACAACGACGATGATGACGATCGTTATGGTGATCATGATGATGGCTGCGATGGTGATGATGATGCTGCTGATGATGATGATGATGATGATGGTGGTGATGATGATGATTATTATGCTGATGCTGATGCTGCTGCTGATGATGATGATGCTGCTGCTGCTGATGATGATGATGATGATACTGATGATGATGATGACGATGCAGATGATGAAGATGAGGGGCTCGGTTAATAGACAGATAGGGGGAAATAGAAGAGACAGAGAAACAGAGAGAGAGAGAGCGGGAGAGAGAGAGAGAGAGAAAAAGAGAGAAAGAAAGAGAGAGAGAGAGAAAGACATACATACAAACAGAGAGAGAGAGAGAGAGATAGAGAGAGACAGAGAGAAGGCTCGGCCTATTCGCTCCCGTTTCTTCCGAGCCCTCACCCGTTTCTTCCGAGCCCTCACCCAGGAAGCGTCTGCTCACTCGCGCCGTCATCCGTCCGCCTGGCCAGTGCATATCTGGAGCGTGCGCTCTGGCCCGGCGGCCTTGCCTGCTCCCCCCTCCCCAAAGTCGGAATCAAGATGGCCCCAAGGGGCCCGCCAGGGCCCCCGAAGTGCCCCCACGAGGCTCTCAGAACAATCCTGGAGGGCCGCAGGAGGCCCGCAGGAGAGCCCACTGGGGACCCCGACGCCGGGGCTTCAGACGGCCGCAAGAGGCTCCTTTTCATTATCCTCTTCCTCTTTGTCTTTATCCCCCTACTGCCTTGCTGCCTCCTCCTCCTCCCCCTCGACTCCTCCTCCCCCTCCTCCTCCTCCTCCTCCTCCTCCTCCTCCTCCTCCTCCTCCTCCTCCTCCTCCTCTCTTCCCCTCCTTCCTCCCCCCCTCTCCCCCCCTCCACACTTTCCTCCTCGTCGCCGTTGTCGTCGTCCTCGTCGTCCTCTTCGTCGTCATCTTCTTCATCGTTGTTCGCCGCCAGTGTGACGGACGCCCTGCGCACAGATCTCAGTCCAGCTGCCCGTTGTTGCTCCCCATCTTCTTCGCCAGCGGTGCGTAGGTCCCCGGCGGGGGCCTCCTCGCGGGTAAGTCGGCCACCTCGCGGGGAGGTGTCCCGAACCTCTCCTGGGCTTGCGAGGAGGGAACTTTTGCCATGGAGGAAAAAGGTCCGGGCGTTGGGACCGTCCCGTGACCTTCCAGGCGATCCCCTACTTTTCATCAAAGTGACACCACTAAAAGTATGTGTGTGTCGCGCGGCAGGGGCGCACCGATCAAATTGTGAGCTCTCTCTCTCTCTCAATATATATATATATATATAAGCACCGAGCGCGCGGTGTTATAGTTCTTGTTGGCGCAAGAGGAGTAACATGGCCAACGCCCGAAGTACACTTCTCCCCGACATGCGGCACGCGCGCAGGCAGGGTTCAGTCGAGAGCACAGGCAGCTACGATTTACGCTCTTTCCAGATGCAGCGCGCGGCGAAACAAACAACGGCGCGCGCGCCTGTGACGGTGCGCTTCCGCGAAACGTCATGGAAAAACGAGCGTTCCACAGGGCCGCCCGCGGGTCGCAGGGTCCGCAATGACGCAGTGGCACGCCTGTGCCCCAGGGCCCCGATCCGACCCATCGCGGGGCCAATCGTCAGCAGCGCGCCCCCCCTGTCGGAACACCGGCCGCCGCCCCCCCCAGCTGCCACGGGCGGGCCCGGGCCGCGGGCCGCGGCCTGCCCGCGAAGAGTCGCCGGGCGCTGCCGAGGCGAGCGCCAGCTCGCACGCGACGCGGCATCCTCGGGAAAAGCTTCGGCGTCCGTGCGGGGCAGTGCCCGAGCGCGCCTGTGTGCCAAGGGCTGCCTCTCGGGTGCCCGAGCGCGCCCCCGTGGCTCCGCGCGCGCGCGCGCGGCCGCGCCCCGTTCGCGCCCAGCCCGCCTGTCACGGCGCGGGGGGGCCTCGCAGGGGGCGAGACCGCGTTCGCGCGCGCGAGTGCGCAGCGACGCGATGCGCGAACAAAAAAAGGAAGGCGGCACGCGCCCCGCCCGCTCTCGCCACGCACGCCGACATTTGAGATCCTGGCGTCGCAATTTTTTCACAATGGGCGGTTTCTGCTCAGTTTCGGGCCTCGGATCAATCACAGATCGATCCGGATCGAAAAATGAAGCAGAAATATAGGGTCTAGGGCTCCAGTCCTCAGTTGGGCGCGCGCGCTGACATTTAGGCGACGAAAAGAAACGCGCCTTACGCGAGATGGTGTAGCGACCGTAGGTGGTGGCTTTCGCGGGCCGCCGGCGCGGCACGCTGCACTGGAGACGAGGGCGCGTACGAGCGAGCTTACGCGGGCAGCTTACGCGCCAATGTCGGCGCAGACGGCCCCGTTTTTGTTGCGTCGCTCATTCGGGCGACGTGCACATGCGCGCGGCGGGCGCGGGTGGAATTCCACCCCGATCTCCGCTTCAAAACGACTCGCTGCACAGCGCCCCGCAGCACTCGTGCATCCCGGCGGGCAGGCCAGCATCAAGCCGCCGACGCGCTGGCGGGGGGGCCAGAAGCAGGGCGCAATGACTGGCCATGCCCCGTCTCGAGGCGTGACCCAGACAAGGGCCGGGGCGCTGAGGTCTGCGCGAGGCCCTTAACACGCAAGAAGCGTGCGATGTAAGAAACCCAAGCTTCCTTGGTGAGCATTCCGTGTACGTGGCCATCACGAGGCGCTCTGGCTGCTTTCGGCCCCAATTGAATCCTGGTGTGGGCGCGTCGCCGAACAGCGCCGCGCGAATTCTGGCGCCGCCAGGCGCGACGCGGCCCGCGGGAGCGGCATGGAACTCATAGTTACGTGGGTCCGCGGCGCGGGGAGCACAGATGCGCTCCAGCGAATGACCGGGCGCACCCTGCGCCGCCCGCGGCGCAGACCACGGCGCGGGACGCTGGCGAAGCGCAAGGCCGCTGGGCGACGGCGTTGACCCCGCGAGTCGAGATGAAAGCCGACGAGACAGAGGACAAGCGACTATCCCCCTGCGCCCCGACCCCAAGGAAATGAGACAGGGAAGTACCCCTGCTGGAAACGAGCATGAGCATTGGCCAAACCAGGATTTGTCTTCTATATGTAGCTGTACTCTTACAGATATTTTTATTTATAGGGAGAGAGAGAGAGAGAAAGAAACACAATATTTCAAGTGAAATTGCACAGGACAAGCAACTCCAAGTGTAACATGACCATCTCTCGTTGCAAGCAAGCAGGGCCCGCAAGGAGAAACCTGTTCGACCCCCCTGCCTTGCGACCCGCAAGGTCACAAGCGGCCACGTCGTCCTGGCCGCGGCCTGCCCGCGGGGTCCATGGCGGCCGCGGTGTTCTTCATCCTGGGGCACATCATGGCACCGGCAACGCAGTCTTCGCCTTGTTGTCCTCGCCAAGAACACCCCGCTTCGCCGGCGCGATACCAGAAACCCGTGGCCCGAACTGTTCGGTCGGAGATAACAGGGGCAGGCGAGGGGCGTGCGGACCGCTCAAGCGGGCGCCCTGCGGCCAGAAGCAAGTCGCGCACGCCGGAACGCTGCAGCGCCGAAAGGTAGTGGAGTTGGATTGTTGTTTCTTTGTCTTCAGGTTACAGCAGCACGCTGACAAGCTCTACGACGCAATCGTGAAGCCACTGAGCTACCTCAGACGCCGTGCACACGAGAGGAATTGAAGCGTCCAGCCACGTAGATGGGCTGTCCTGCGGTAAATTGATTACAGAAGTACTTACTTGCAGCGGCAAGCTCAAAACTGAGAAGATGCGGAAGCGCAGGAAAGTGGAGCACTGCGCATCCAGGGACGCTGGACATGGACAGGGACTACCCCGCAGGAGCGGCGGAGGAGACGGAAACAAAAATGGAAAAGATGTCGATGGCGATGCCACTCCGCCACTCCAGGTCAGCAGCTCTGGCGCCCGGCATCCGTACTTGAGCACGCGTGCGTAAAAATGCTGCATGATTTGACCAGAAATCCTATGGGACATCATGCCGGCACTGACAGATTGGGAAGGACGAGGAGGGGGAAGGGCGCGGGGCCCCGCGCCCCCTTCCCGAATGGTGGTGGACTTGGATCGCGGGGCCCCGCGCCCGCACGCCGGTGCGTCGACCTGGCAGCGGCCGAGAACTGCGCCGCGGCATGACCACACGGAGAGGACGCTCTCGCGCGCGCGCACCCGCCGCACCGCTGCTGGCGGCGGCGGGGCTCGCGCGCACATCGGGAGAGTGCCGCCTGCACACACCGGAGAGATCGAGGGCGGGAGGGGAGGCGAGAGGGAACGGGGGGAGGCTCGGGCGAGGAGCGGGGGGAAGGAGAGGGAGGGGGAGGGAGAGGAGGGGGAGGGAAGCGAGAGGGAAGGAGAGGGAAGGGAGAGGAGAGGGAGGGAGAGAGGGGAGGGAAGCAGAGGAGAGGGGAGGGAAGGGAAGAAGAGGAAAAGAGAAGAAGGAGGGAGGAGAGGATACTCGCGCGCGTGCGCGCGCCCCTCTCGCCACTGCTGGCGGCGGCAGGGCGCTCGCGCGCACACGGGAGAGTGCCGCCTGCGCGCGACCGGAGAGATCGAGGGCGGGAGGGAGCGAGGGAGAGAACGCGGGGAGGGCCAGGCGAGGAGCGCGGAAGGAGAGGGAGAGGGAAGGGGAGGGGAGGGAGAGGGAAGGGAGAGGGAAGGGGAGGGAGGGGAGAGGAGAGGGAGGGAGAGGAGGGGGAGGAGAGGGAAGGAAAGGGAAGGGAGGGGAGGGAGAGGGGAGGGAAGGGAGAGGAGAGGGAGGGAGAGGGGAGGATAGGGAAGGAGAGGGAAGGGGGAGGGAAGGGAAGGGAGAGGGAGGGAAGGGAGAGGCAGGGAGAGGGGAGGAGAGGGAAGGAGAGGGAACAGGAGGGAAGGGGACGAGAGCACAGCCGCAGAAAGCCCCGATGCCGGAGCAGAGGCACCAGACCAACGCGGTCGGCGAACCTTTTTTTGTGTCGACGCGGCGCGGCAAAGGCGATGTGCTCGCGCGCGGAGCAGAACCGGGCTGCGGAGCTGCTGAGTGCTCCGCGTGCAGGAGGGGAGGAGAAGGCGGCCGCGGAGGGAGGGGGGGACGCGGGGAGCTCTCTCAGAGACTGGAGGCCGTGGGCCCTGATGGCTCGCGTGGTGCCTCCGCGGGTCCGAGGCGGGCCCCCGCGCGCCACCCTCGGGCTGTCGCGCCGCTCGCTTGCCCCTCTTCTATGGAAAGCCAGCGGCGGTGCCCGTCAGAGCCCCGAAGGCCTCCCGAAGAACAAAATGGCGCACGCGGTCCCCAGTGGAGGCCCCGAGCGCGAGGCACGGGGGTCCCCGACGGGAGGGCCCACACGAGGCGAGCTCGCAACGTCAGGGTCCTCAGCGGCCAGGGGTGCCCAGAGCTCCGAGGTCCAACGCGGCGAAGTCCACGGAACAGACATGCAACGCGTCGAGGTCCAGAACAAGAGGGCCCACGTCAGGATGGCCCACCACCGTCGAGGTGGGGGTTGTCATCGAGGTACAAGATAAGAAAATCCACAACAGGCGGGCGCACGACCGGAAGGCCCAACACGTCGATGTCCACGATAGCGCGACAGGCGGGTACAGAACGACGAAACCCGCTACAGGCGGGCCCGCGACACCGAGGTACACAGCGTGGAAGGCCATGGCGTCGGGGTCCACAGCGTGGAAGTCCACAACGGAAAGGTCCAGAACGTCGGAGTCCATAGCCGGAAGGCCCGCAACCTGTGGGCCCACAGCACGTGGGCCCAGAGCGTCGAAGTTCACAGATAATGGGCCCACAACATCGAAGACCACAAACACAAAACCCACAACGAGCAAGCTCCATGACATGGCCCCCGTGCCCGTCGCCGAAGCCCACGACAGCCGGGCCCGCAACATCGAGGTCCATGACGAACGGGCCCGCACGACCACAACCAACACCGAGGTCCACGGCAGGTGGGCCGACGACGTGTGCGTCCGCGGCCGCCGTCGTCGATCTCACCTTCGCCGTCCGCTGCCGGCGCCGGGGAATCCGCTGCAGCCTCGGTAGCCCCAGCAGCTGGCACGGGCCAGCGGCGGAGACAGCCGCGCAACTCCCGACCGACATGGAGGCATCTTTTCCGGCAAGTGCACGTGCACGATGGGCCTCGGTACGGTCGGGAGCTTTTGCCTCGCGTGTCGGGGCGGCGGCCCCGGCGACACGCTGCCCATTGTGAGCGGATGACATGTCGTTCCGCCAGGCGGGATGGTGGGAAAGGCTCGGGACGTTGACGCTGGGAGGCAGGGAAGTGGATAGCGCGTTCCCTACACCTTTGGCCTTGCGCCGGGCTGTGGAAAAAAACTACATCGTCGTCAGGCGTCGGTCCAGCGTTTGTGCTGTCCGCTTCGCGTTCTCGCAGCTGGGACCCTATGCCATGGCGCCCAGCTGAACGCTGTCCCGCTCCACCAGCTGTCTGCGCAAACGGAGATATCGTCGGTCAATGTTTTCTCTTTTGCCTGAAAAGCACGGTCCGCTCCTCCACTCCGAACCTGGTGGCAAGGTCTTCACTGATGTGCGTAGCCAGCTTGAGAAGAAACACCAGAGACTCATCTGGCAAGCGTCCAACACGCACCATTTTGCGTAGCATGCTGCGCCGTTGCGCTGCGTCGCGCGAAGCTTCCTCTCTGGGTCCGCGGTGAAAATCCAAGCTTCTGGAAGAGCACGCTTCCGGTAATGCGCGCTGCATGCGATGCCGAAGAGGCAGACGACGCTGGCATATAATATCCTTCAAACGGGATGCTGCTACCCAGCAGAGATTCGATGCGCGAGCTCTGTCCCGTGGTCAGTATCCAAATTCAACTCCCTGCCCAAATACTTAATACGATTCCCCCTGCTGCAAAACCAGGGCGTCATGCCCTGTGCATCTCACGCTCGGCGGTCGCGGTAAGGCGTTTGTGAGGATCGCAGCCTTCCTCATGTGCACCTTTTTGAACAGTATTTTCTCTGCTCTGTTTCCACGTATACGATCATTATGGCCACGTCTTTCCTGCTTGAGCACAACAAGAAGACGTCATGCGCAAAGCGGCGGCTCGTGAGAGGTAGGTCCGGGGAATCTGAGTCTATGACAATTCCGTAATGCGGCCCCGATCGGCGTTTGCTCAAGCTCCTACATCTCGCATGCAGCTTCCGGAAGATGATATCCATCACGAGTACAGACAAACAGGAGCTGACAGGGCTGCCCTGCATGACCACGCGTGCAATGTCAAACTGCCTGCCCCTTGTTCTGGCCATCGCTGTGGCCCCCTGCTTCGCGTAGAGTGCCCTCAAGAGTTTGATGTATGGATGCAGGGCACCCTGCTCATGTAGTGCTCCATTGCTCCTAATGTGTCGTGCTCCGCCGTGTCGAATATCTTTTTTTCGAAATCCACCATGCTGACCCAAAATTCCACATTGTAGTCCCTGCAGTCCTCGAAGTGGAAACTCGTGCACAGCAGGTGTTCCACCGCGCTGAAACCCTGCCTGTGCGCCGCCTGGCCAGCCGAATGCCCACGAACAATGCCCACGAACACTAACCCCACAAGCCTTGCGCTGAACATCCCGTTTAATAATTCGCGCAATATTGAAAGGATTGCGATCGGGCGGCCGTTCGAAAGTAGCGTCGGTCCAGGACAAAAACTCGAGAAGACAGTTCCTTTCTAGGGATCTCCTGGGATGGATTCAAAAACTGCGTTGTTGAAGGTCTACAGCACGAGGTTCCGTAGCACGCGGCACTCAACCTTCAACATCTCTGCTCGTATGCCGGAATCGTCTCCAGACTTTCGCTTCTTCACCTGCCGACGACAACAGCTGGCACCCTGTCGCTCCAATCTGTCTCTTACTCGCTCCCTCTGCACCCAGCCATCGTCGTCTGGTAATTTTTTTTTGTGAAACTTCGCGAAGACTTTCGCAAAGACCTGTTTGTCATTGTGCATAGCTCCGTCCTGGCCTTTCATCTCGAACATATAATGTTTCTTGTCCTTGCCAATCAAATTCACCTCCAGCATATGTTGTCTCGAGAGAGCGCGTTTCACGGGCGCTTGCCTTGGGAACAGTCGGCGGCGCGCTTCGAACCGGGGGGTGCCCCCCCCCCCCCAAAACACGCGGCGCCGTCGATACGAACGGGGGGGACTCCCCTCCCCCCTAAGCCCCCCCCTCCCGAACCCCCCCCCCCCAAATCAACCCCCCCCCAAGCCGGCGCTGGCGCTGGCGCTGGCGCTGGCGCTGGCGGCCGCCAGCAGCGCCGACGGCCGGGACGCAGCGACGATGACCAGAGGCAGCCCAAAGGGGGGGCGGGGGTTCCACCCCCCCCCGCTCTGGCGCCAACGCTGGCGTTGGCGGCGACCAGCAGCGCCAACGGCGGAGAAGCAGCGACGATTACCACTACCACCACCACCACCACTACCACCACCACCTCCACCCCAACCCACCACCACCACCAACCCACCACACGACCACCACCACCACCACAGCCACCACCACCATCGCAACCACCACCACCACAACTCACCATCACCACCACCACCACAAAAACCCACCACCACTACCACCACCGCCACCATCTACCACACCACCACCACCACCGCCACAACAACCACAACTACCAGCAGCACAACCCACCACCACCACCACCACCACAAACCACCACACCACCACCACCACACCCACCATCACCACCACCACCAGCACCACCTCCACAAACCACCGCCACCACCGCAACCCACCACCACCACCAGAAACCACCACCACAAACCACCACCAAACCACCACTACCACAACTACCACAACCCACCACCACCACCACAAACCACCACCACACCACAACCAAACCACCACCACCACCATCACCACCCACTACCACAACTACCACCACCACAACAAGCCACCACCACCACCACCACCACAACCACCACCACCGCAACAACCACCACCACCACAACCCACCACCACCACCACCACCGCAACCACTACCACCACCCTCACCACCACGACAAACCACCACACCACCACCGCCACCGCCACCACCACCGGAACCGCCACAACTACCACCACCACCACCAAGAAAACCACTGCATCACCACCACCACCGCCACCATCACCACCACCACCACCACAACCTGCCACCACAACCACCACAACAACAACCACCACCAACACCCACAACCACACCACCACCACCACCGCCACGACCACCACCACCACCACCACCACCACCACCACCACCACCACAGCCCACCACCACCACCACAGCCCACCACCACCACCACCACCTCAGAGAGGCCCCAAGAAGCGCCCAGGAGACTGCACAAATGCCCCTCAGAGGCCCCCGAGAGCCCTCCGATGAGACCCCAAGAGAAATCCTTAGGACTCTGACCCAAAACCAAGGCACGGTGGCGGAGAGTCGTCGTCGTCATCGTCGTCGCCGTCGTCCTCGTCGACGCTCCCTGCCGCCGCCGCTCGCCGCCGCAGGCGCTGGCGCCGGCCCAGAAAAGGAAATCGTCGTCCCCGCCGCCGCCCGCCGCCAGCCGCCGCCGACGCAGGCGCTGGCCCGAGGAGAGGGAGAGAGGAGAAGTAGGGGAGGAGAGGGAGGGGAGAGGGGGGGGGGGTCGAAACCCCCCCCGTCCGTCACGGGAGGGGGGGGGGGTTGGAACCCCCCCCCCCTCCTCCATCTCAACGGGGGGGGGGGGTCCGGTTCCAACCCCCCCCCCCTCCAAGCGACCACAGAACGCGCTCTTTCGTTGCTTCCTGTCTTTAGCCGAGGCCACGATGGCGCCTCTGGAGGCCCAGCAAATCGCAAAAAACGTCGAAAACCTCGACGGCGACAACAGAGGCGATGGCAGCGACGACGACGCCCACCACGACGACCGCATCAGCTGCGACGGCGACGACGGCGACAACGACGACGAAAACGACCACGAATGCGATGGCGGCAGCGAGAACGACAGCGGCGATGACGATGATGACGACGACGGCGAGGACGGCGGCGGCGACGACCACGGTGACGAGCACCGACGAAAAACGACACGAGGACGGAGGGCGCGTTGACCTGGCCGCAGGCCTCGATCTCCCCGGCCTGCGGTCTGGCGCCCTGCCCCCGGCCGTGGAGGCCGAACATCACCTGGCCGCGGGAAGTGAGAGGGCGGGGGGCGCGTGCGGAGGGGAGGTCCTCGGCAGGTCTCGGACGTTTTCGTCAGCTCTGGGAGTTTGTCTCGCCTCGGGGTGCCTTTCAGCAGCCGCGCCTCGCCAGAAACTCTACGGGGGCGCCCATGGTCGTCCCGAGCGACCGCTCGGGGCCTGAGTTATGTCTCCGAAGACCACTAGGCGTCGGGCTGGAGCAGGACTGGTGTGAGGGGAGAGGGGGGAGGGGACAGACAAGGTGCACTCCCGCCATACCTGGTGGGCGAGAGTGCGATGGGCGGGGACAGGTTCAAAATTATGGGCTCCGAGCGCCCCGATGAGAAGGGGCTCCGAAGAGGCCTCAAAATGCCCTGAGGGTACCAAGACGGCCCAATCGGAACGGTATCGCTACTTCTCCCTCCTCTGACTGACGACGACGTCGACGAAGACAAGACGACAGGACGACAACGACAAGACGACGACGACGACGACGACGACGACGACGACGACGACGACGACGACGGCGGCGGCGGCGGCGGCGGCGGCGGCGGCGGCGGCGGAGGCGGACGACGGACGACGGACGACGGACGACAGACGACGGACGACGGACGGACGACGGACGACGGACGACGGACGACGACGACGGCGGCGGCGGCGGCGGCGACGACGACGACGACGACGACGACGACGACGACGACACGACATCGACGACGACGACGACGACGACGAGGGTTTGAAGTGAATTGCCCCCAGAAGTTCTGTCAACAAAAAGGGGATAAGGGCAGAGACTTTCCATAGCGTGTCGCGACAGCGACCCCAGCGGGACGCTATGCCTGGCGAGCGTATAGCGTGTCGCTCAACCCCGCGGGGCGGGAAGCTGGGAAATGCTCGAGACGTGGACGCTTGGGGACGGGGGAGTGGATAGCGTGTCGCGCCGCAGCGTGGTGGGCCAGAACCAGCGGAGTGACACTCTATCCAAACATTCTAACCGTAAGGCCGATGCTCCTCAGGACGTGTGTCAGCGCCAAGGCATGCTCGTCCATCGAGGCCCTTCAGCACGAAGCAGGCGGTGCAACGAGGGCTGGCGCAGGCGGAGCAAGAAAAGCACACCGGGATCGAATTCGCTCAGAGTCGGACCCTGGGCGCCTCCTGGAGTCAAGTCTTGATCTATTGCCAGCGCAATCTTGGAGGGGAAGAGAGGGCGGGCGGCACCACGATACAACACCGCCGACGCCCGTGAAATCATGCAGCCGCGCACGGCAAAGTCGCGGGAGGAGAAAGAGGAGAGGGAGGAGAGGAGGGAGGAGGGAAGGGAGGAGGGGAGGGAGGAGGGAAGGGAGGGGCATGAGACCACTCCAGGGGTCCATCTTGTGCAGTTCTTCGCCCTGGATTTGTTTTTGACAGTCCCGCGGGGCCCGAAGACGGCCCCTGAGGCCGAAAAAGACCTCCTCGAACCTAGAACCTCGAACCTCGCCCCTCCCCCTCCTGCTCGCCGGAACCAATGCTGGGCCACCTCAGACGCCTAGCCGGTTCCAAGCCCGCCCCGCCTGTCTGCCGCGCGACTCTAGGCGCTCCATGCGCCGCAGCTCCGAGGCGCCCGCGCCCTCGTCGCTGCACCTTCGGCGGCCGCCGCGCGCTGGCGCTGGCGCTGGCGCTGCCGCCGCCGCCGCGTTCGACATCATCGCCTTTGTAGCAAGAGCCGGGGTCACGCCCCACACCAAGGGGTGCTGCGGAGGCAGAGTGTCGGGGTCGTCGGCGCCGCCAGGGGCGGGGCCGCCATGGGCGTCGCCAGCCTGCTCCGGATCGTCACCGCTACGCGCGTCAAGCATGCGGCGTTGCACCGCACGCTGAAAACACTGTACGCGGAAAGCCAAGGTCGCGACCCGCTGCACCACTGCGCGGGCAGCGTCACTGGCGCGCCGCCGCGGTCGTCGCGGTCGACGCCGGCGCAGTCGTGGTCACTGGCGTTGCTCAGAAGAGGACAGCAGACGGTAAGGGCATTGGACCAATTGGATAAGGATTGACTGGGTAAGGAACACAGGATCTGGAAGCCTGGATGCCAGTGGAACTCCTATCGTGGATTGGCCATGAAAATCACCGCCACCCTGATCAGATAAGGAATCCTCTAGGGTCTGAAGCCTCTTGGGAACATTCCTTAACCAGCGCCCCCACCGTACCGATACCGCTGCAATTCCCTTGCCGCCACGGCCGAATTCGCCTCGAAATTCGGGTCAGAACGCACCCCGGGAGGTCCGGGGAGCAGCGATATGGGTACTATTTTGCCCCTAGTTGCCGCTGGCGCAATCTCCGTCGTCGTCATTGTCGCTGGCGCAGCCTCGATCGGCCCAAATCTCCGACGATATGTTTCCCTTCTCCACGCGAGGCGACTATTCGTCGGAACGCTCCATACAAAATGGCACATCGTGCCTCGCCTCCGCCGTGCCTCCGAGGAGCCCACGACCGTGGCGACAGATTCGCAGTTCGCAACCACCCAGGGAGCCGCGAAGTCTCAACGCAATCTGCGCTGCCCTCACCTCCGCCGTGCCTCCCAGGAGCACACAACAATGGCAACAGTTGCACAGTTCGCAGTCACCTATGAAACCTAGGGGGCCGTGAGGTCCCCTCTGGGTCGGCGTACCGCTCCACTCCGCTGGACCTCCCAGGAGCCCACGGAAGTGGCCACAGTTGCGCAATTCGCAGCCACCATGGGAGCAGCGAGATGCCGTCTGGCTCAACGTACAACTCCACTCCGCTGGACCTCCCAGCCCACGAAAGAGGCGAGAGGTGCGTAGTTTCCAGCCCCCGAGGGAGCTGCGAGGTCTCGGTTGGGCCCGCGTACGCCTGCACCCCGCTAGACCTCCCAGGAGCCCACGACAGTGGCGACGGTTGCGCAGCTCGCAGCCTCCCCGGGAGCAGCGCAGGAGGAAGGAGGTGGGGGGAGGAGGCGGAGTGGAGACCACAGCGCTCTATTCAAAACGAGAACCCAACACAGGAAGGTTGGGGAAAAACATACCGTTGGACGTCTGCGGACGTCATTGTCGCCTGTGCAGTCGCCGCCGTCGCCGTCGTCGTCGTCGCTGGCGCCGTCGTCGTCGTCGTCGTCGCTGGCGACTTCGTCGCCGCCGTCGTTGCCGTCGCCGCTGCTGTCGCCGTCGCCGTCGCCGTCGCCTCCTGCGGGTCGCTGGGCCTCCACTCCCCTGGGGTGTGCGCGTCGTGGGCGGCCGTCTCGGCCGCACCCGTGCGGGGTGGAGGGCTCACTGGGCGCTTGGAAGCCCTGCAGGGCATACCGTTCGACATGCCTGGACTATCGCGGGGGACGAAGGGGAAGGATAGCAAAGGGCAGGGTAGAGAATCAGCCTGCGGAGCTGGTTTTCCAGGCGCCCGTGCATCGAGGAATGGGCTCGGCGGCGGGGCCGAAGGCAGCTGCATGCAGCAAATCTCGTACCCCCCCTCTCGTCCGGCCTGGGGCTAAGCCCAACCCCCTTCGGACAGGTGCGAGCTGTTTCCTTCAGTCTGACCTCTGGGCGGGTCCTCTGCTGGTTCTGGCGCCTCTGGCAGGAGACGGGTCCCAGGGCGCCGCCGACGGGCTCCGGCGGGGGGCAGCCGGGAGCACAAGCGGGGACGCGACACGCCGAGCAAGAGAAGTAACATCCATCGCGGTGCCGCTCCCTGCCGCGTCCGCGTGCGGTAGCCGACGGGGTGTCGGCCCCGAGAATGGGGGTGCTCGGGGCCAAGCGGCTCTCTAACAATACTAATGAAAGGTGCCCTCGGATCCGGGGTGGAGCTGCGCGGATGGACCGTGGGCTGCCTCCAACTGGTGTTGCGAAAAAGAAGTAGCCCTGGGAACCCGCCTTTGTCGATCCCTGTCGTGTTAGAGGGTCCGGCATCCGAGCGCGGTGGTTCCGCCTTGGTTCCACGACGGCTCCGACGCTGCAAGCCGACGAAACCTGTTATGAAGTCGCAAGGTTCCTGCTGAGTTCCACGATGGTACCGCGATGGTTCCGACGGTGCGAGCGGGCCACCGGCGCCTCCCGCAGCAAGTCACCATCATCATGACCGCCACGGCGGCGAAGACAAACTCGCAGCGGGGTGACACGAGACGAGTGGGCGCTGCACACCCAGAGCTGACTGCCGTGCCCTCATCATTCCTGCCGCATGCTCTTGTCGGCTCTTAGCTCGCAAGGGGTGGCGCACAGGGGGGGAGAGAGAGAGAGAGAGAGACAACAACAAAAAAGAAAGAGTGAGAGAGAGAGGGAGAGAGAGGGAGAGAGAGGGAGAGGGAGAGAACGAGACATATCCTGAAGGAAAAAAGATCTTGGACTGGTGGACCCACAGGCCTTCCCGCAGGACCAGCTTCTCATCCAGAGTCGTTTTCGGACAACCTTGGGGAATGCGGAGGTCCAGAGCGGTCCAATAAAGCGAAAAACCTCTGGACCCGTGCCCCTCAGGACCGGTCTGCTTCATGGCGAAGGGTGGGAGCGGGAGGTTCTCGCTGACTCGTTCGACCTGGTCAAACTGATCTTGCTGGTGTTGCTCCCGCCTGCGGCTTCCTGGTCCCTCCTGGTGACTCCGGCGGCTCTGGGGGTCTCCACGGAGGGGAAGGAATTGGAGGAGGAGGGGGAGGACGAGGAGGACGAGGAGGAGGAGGAGGAGAATGACAAGGAGGAGGGAAGAGGAGGGGGTGGAGGACGAGAAGGCCAAAGACTAAGACGATAATAGGAGGGAGAGGAGGAAGAGGAGGGGGAGAGGGACGAGGAGGTAGCTTATGAGGAGGCACCGGAGGAGAGGGAGGAGGAGCAGGGGGCAGGAGGACCAGGAGGGGCGGGAGGAAGAGGAGGAGGACGGAAGGACCTCCGGAAGACATCTTATTCTGCTTCGGGCCATCCCCACCGAAACCTTCAGCGTTTGTTCCCGACGGCTCACGGTCGCCTAGTTACGCTGCACGCGGGGCCCTGCGGTCTCGGCCAATGCGGCGGTCGGGCCGGGTGGCGAATTTCGTTGTCTCCAAGTCCAGCAGCCCCAGAGCTCCTGACGAAAGAAATTGAAAGAAACCCGGGGGCGAAAACACAAGCATCGAAAACGTGCGGTGCGAAACGGATAGAGAACTGCAGCCTGTTGAAAGAGGAAGAGGAAGAGCATCAGCAGGAGGAGCATGAGGAGGAGGAGGAGGCGGACGACGAAGGAGGAGGAGGAGGAGGGAGGTGAGGCGGACTTCTCCTCCCTACTTTTCCTCCTTCTCCTCCTCCTCCTCCCACCACTGCACAACTGCCGCTTCTGGATCCCAGAATGGTTCAACCGTGTTCCCTGTAGTCACGTTTCTTCACGTTCTGCTCAATTATGTTCTGTTATGTTCTCGACGGGCCAGCGTGACGTTGTGACGCCTGTGACGTTAAATTCGCCATCTGTTATGATGTTCCTCTTAACTCACATATTTCTGTTCTGAATGAGTCTGTTATGCTATGCTCATCTCTGTTACCATGTGACTTGACATAATATGGTATGATCTGCTCTGCCACGCTATGTTATGACATGCTCTGCCAAATCAGACTGTGCTATGGTATGCTCTGTTCCGTGATGCTGTTCACAGGTCGGCTCAGTAGAGTATAGTATGATCTGCTGTGCTAGTATGTGTCGCTATGCCTGGCGGTCGTGGTATGACATGGTCTGCGGTTCTGTCCTGATATAGTATGATATATGTTGTTAAGGTGTATTATTGTATGTTCGGTTTTGTTATGCTAGGTTGTGTTATGTCGTTTTTTACTTTATGTCATGTTCTGCTATGGTATGTTATGAGATGTTGTGTCTGTTGACGGCTCGGCTCTGTATGGGGTATTATATGTTGCTCTTCTAGTATGTGTCGCTATGCTCTGCTGTCGTGTTATGATATATTATGTGACGCTGTGTCATGATATGATCTGGTATGCCAGGGTATACCGTGTTATGCTCGACTCCGTTGTATGATGTTGTGTTATGTCGTCTTCCGTTCTGTCATGTTCAGCTCTGGAATGTTATGTGATGTTCTCTTATGTTCTACTTTGGCATGCCATTGCTATGTTATGTTATGTCACGTGTTGTCATGCTCATAATATGTGCTGTCATGATCTGGTGATTCATGTTGTGTTATGTCGTGTTCGTCGTCGCTATGCTCTCCTGCCGTGGTATGATACGTTCTGTGGTGCTGTGCCATGCTGTGCTCTGTTCTGTCAAGGTGGATGATGTTATGCTCGGACTGTTATGTTACGTTGTGTTCTGTCGTCTTTTCTGTTATGCCATGTTCTGCTCTGGTATGTTATGTGATGTTATGTTATGCCCTACTTTCGCATGCCATTGCTATGTTATGTTCTGTCACTTCTGGCATGCTCGTATTATGTGTTGTCATGTTATGGTGGTTCATGTTGTGTTCTGTCATGTTCGTCGTTGCTGTGTTCTGCTGCCATGATATGATACGTTCTGTGGTGCTGTGCCATGCTATGATCTGTTCTGTCAAAGTGGATTATGTTATGCTCGGACTGTGATGTCACGTTGTGTTATGTCGTCTTCTGTCATGTCATGTTCTGCTCTGGCATGTTATGTGAGGTTCAGTTATGCTCTATTTTGGCATGACATTGCTATGTTCTGTTCTGTCATGGTATGTCACAATAGTGTTCTCTTCTGTCATGTTCTGTTGTGTCATGTTGTGTTCTGTCGTGTTCGTCTTCGCTATGCTCTGCTGTCGTGATATGATACGTTATGTGATGAAGTGTCATGATATGATACGTTATGTCAAGGTGTGGTATGTTACGCTCGGCGACGTCATGTTATGCTGTGTCATGTCATGGTATGTAGTGTCATGTTGTGTTGTGTTATTGTATGTGATGTTATGGTATGCTCTATGTTGTCATGGCATGGCTATGTTCTGTTCTGTCATGGTCTGTCATGCTCGTGTTCTGTTGCGTCACCTTATGTTGCGTCATGGTGTGTTCTGTCGTGCTCGTCGTCGGTGTGTTCATCTGTTGTGTTATGATAGGTTTCGTGATGCTGTGTCACGATATGAAATGTTATGTCAAGGTGTGGTATGTTATGATCGGTGGTATGATGTTATGTTGTGTTATGTTGTCTTCTGTTATGACATGTTCTGCTCTGGTATGTTATGTGATGTTATGCTCTACTTCGTCACGATATTGATATGTTGTATTCAGTCATGTTCTGTCATTCCCTGTTCCGTTCTGTCATGTTCTGTTCTGCCATGTTGTCTTTTGTCGTGTTCGTCGAGGGCGCGAGGTAGGACATCCGGGATTCTCGGGGATCACCGGGACAACTTGGGGACTTGCGGCCGCGGTATGAAGGGTGGGGTTGGCTGGTCGCGAGGCGGGACACCCGGTACTCTCGGGGACCATCGGGACAACTTGGGGTTTGGAGGCCGCGGTTTGGTGGGGTTGGCCGGGAGGCCTGTTCTTGAAAGATAACAGCCCTAACCTGTCAGGTGGGGAACAAAAGGAAGGGGCTGGATGGCCCGTCGTCGGACTTGGCAGGTGCCGTCGTCGTAGCAGAAAAAGGAGGGAGGAGAAGGAGTAGTGGAAGAGAAGAGCCGATGCTGGAGAAGACTGAGGAAGCAGCATGGCATTCAACGGAGGAGGAAGGGAAGGAGGAAGGAGAATGAGGAAGAGAAGGAATGTGGAGCAATAGTGCGAGAGGAAAAGGAAAAAGGGTGAATAGGACAAATGATGGACAGGAGAGGGAGTAGGACGCCCACCGTGCAATCATACGGACCGCCAAATGAGGAAAGAAGAGCTTCTCTGGCCGCAGCGAGCATCAGCTACGAATAAGCTCCCCAGTCCAGATCTGGGAACAGCCCGGCAACCAACCCCTCCCGAACCTCACAACATGTTTATGTGTATGCTTCAGCGTTTTGGTCTTGGGGTGAAGAGAAGCGGTGCGTGAGAAGGAGGTCGCGTCACGGCATCCCTATGAATGAAATGTATCCGTGTCAATCTACAACTCCGCGGGGGAAAAACACATAATAGTAATGCTAGGACGCATGCGCCAATTACATGCACATCTGTGCTGCATCTTCTAAGATTAGCGAACCCAGGTGCTGCATCTCCAGCAGGAGGAAGGAAGAGGTGGAGAGAGGGAGGGAGCGAGCGAACCCTGGACGGGCGGTTCGGCGCGGGTGGCCCACGCGGCTTCTCTCCCTTTCTCTCGGGTGGCCCACGCGGCTTCTCTCCCTTTCTCTCTCGCTCTCTCTCTCTCTCTCTCTTTCTCTTTCTCTATCTCTGTATAGATATGTATACATATGTGCGTATTTTTATGTATATATATATATATATATCGCATTTGCTGAGATCCGCCCTACTTCAAACCCGACGGCCCCCAAGGTGAGCTCCAGAGGCCTCCGGGACGGTCGAAATACGATCCCCCAAAAGGTCCCCCAGACAACCCATGCGGCTCCCAGGAGGGACCAGCGGCCCCTCACTGGCCTCGAAGACTGCCCCAGGGCTGCTCCAAGACGGACCAATATCGTCTCCAAACAGCCGCGAGACCCCTTCAGCCGACTCCAAGACCCCCCCAAAAACACCCAAGTCTCCCCAAAGGAAACGAATACTTCCCCCAAAAAGCCCCAAGAGTCTAATCCTGGTAGGCCCCAAAAGGATCCCCCAAAGGGCCACAAAACGCTTCGAGCCCATACCCCCGAACACCTTCACTGGTTGGGAGATTTGTTTGCTAATTTCCCCCCAAGAGGCCCGCCGTCACTACCGCTTTGCGGGCTCAGCACCTGTGCTTGTCCACGCTGGCCGCTGATCTTTGACGTCTCATGTGCCGCATGTGCGAATGCACCAGACGCACATGCCGACACACACACACACACACACACACACACGCACACACACACACACACAAATCGCATGCGCCACATCCCGTGCAATCGTACATTTTGTGCGTTTCGGTTAGTCATGGCGAGCCCAAACGATACGGTGCCTACCGCACAGACGCCGTGCACGCATATAAATCACACGCCGGGAAACCATGTGCGTTCAGATGCCTTGCCGCTCTTACTCTTCCACCACCACTTCACCTTTACATCGCGAGCCGTCGGCAAGGGTGAGCACTGCATTGGGTGAGCGCTGTGTCGGCCACCGAGATAGGCAATTGGGGACAGCTGAAAGCGAAGCAGAGGCCAATGCTGCCGAGGGAGCCAACGTAGGCAACATGCACGTACGCGCACACACACACGCACACATACACACACTCTCACACACAAGCACTCACACACACACACACACACGCCCGCGCACAAAAAAAACCGCACGCACATACGCACACGCACATTCACAAACACACGCGCGCACGCAAGCACACACACACATACACATACACCCGCACACACAAACAGACCTGCACGCACACAAACGCGCACGCACGCACGCACGCGCACACACGCACGCACACGCACACACCCACACACACATACCCGACCACACACACACACTCACGCACACGCGCACACGCGAAGACGCACAGAAACACACCCGAACACACGCACACACACACAAGGACACACGAATGGACACACGAACACACACACACACATACACACACACGAACGCGCACACGCACGCGCGCACGCACACGCACACGCACACACACACACACGCACACACACACACACACACGCAGACACGCACACGCACGCATGTGCACACGGGTGCATGCACGCACGCACACGCGCGCGCGCACACGCACCCACGCGCGTACGCACGAACGCATGCGCGCACGCAGACGAAGACGCGCATGCACAGCCACACACACACACACACGCACACACACACACACACACACACGCACACGCACGCACGCGCACACACACGCACGCACACACACACACACGCGCACGCACGCAGGCATTTTTCTTGGTTCGCGGACGCAAGCGATCAGGCGTCTGTCGAGCAAACGGCGGGGCGCACCGAAGCGAATTGAGGCACGAAGGCGCGGGAAAACCGCAGCGGCGGAACAGAAGGAGGCTGGTCTGAATTTTTAGTTCTTCATGGGCGTGACGGAACCGTGCAGCCACGAGAGGCCCGCGTAGGGGAAGAGGCCGTGAGAGGAAGACCATGCAGTCGTACCGTACTGAAGGCCTGGAATGAGCGGGGTCCTGGGACAGGGCCTGGAGTGTTTGTAATGGAAATCCTTGTCAGAGAACGCTAGGGACTTGAACGGGCCGGCCTCGGAGAGAAAAGAGCAGACCCGAGCACCGACGCGGGTAAGCACGATTCGAACTCGACGGGGGGGCCGAACAAGATGAGCGGCCAGCCATGCCGGACGAAACCAGCGGATCAAAATGCTGGGGAAAACGAAACCACGGGCCCGTCAGACTAGGAAAGCATCGACAATCGCGTGTCAAAAGACGCACAAACACGCACGCACGCACGCACGCACGCACGCACGCACTCATACATACACGCACACGCACGCACACGCACACACACACACACACACGCACACGCGCACACACACATACACACACGCAAGCCCACACGCACACACGCACAAGCACACACTCACACACACACACACACGCACGCACTCACACACAGACACACACACACACACGCACGTGTTTTAGCGGTAGCGGCCTCGCGCGCGGCGTCGCGGCAGAGTAAGTAGCAACGCAAAGCGCTCGGTCGCGGCTGGGCCCTCAATAATCACTTTGGATTCGACGCGCCGACCGTCATCAACCATCCCGGCGTTGATGGCAGGGAGGTGACACGCCCGCCGAGGGCCCTGCCCAGAACGGCGGAATAAGCAGCGGAAGTACACACACACACACGCACACACACACACACACGCACAGACGCACACACGCGCACACACACACACGCACACACACACACACACGCACGCACGCACGCACGCACGCCCGCCACGCACGCACGCACAAACACACACACACACACACACACACATTCACACACGCATTCATCGGGCGCCGCGGGCGTAGAAGGTCGAAAATAAGCAACTGCGCGCTCGTCTAAGCTCGCCCGAGCCCTCAAAAACCAATTAGGGTCCCGCAGCCGCCAGCAACCGTACCGGGCATGGACGGCAAGGGGTCGGTGAAACGACGAAACTACGGTGGTGTGGAAGGTGCCGTGGGCCAACCGGGACTGAAGGCGGGGGGGGGGCGAGTTCGCAGGGTGGAGCGACAATGAGACCAAGACCGACCTGGATGGCAGGGGGGGCAATGGAAGGACGGGACTACGGTGTGGTGGCAGGGCAGGAAGGCGGTGGGGCACGAAAACGCAAACCAGAGTGACAAGGAAACCAACGTAGCAGCAGAGGTGGCGCCGACATTCCCCCCCCCCCCACACACACACCCAGACACACACACACACACACACACACACACACACACACACACACACGCGCACGCACGCACGCACGCACACACACACGCACGCACGCATGCACGCACGCACGCACGCACGCACGCACGCCCACACGCACGCACGTACACGCATGCGCGCACGCATACACGCGCACGTGCACACGCAAGCACGCGCGCACCCATGCATGCACGCGCGCGCACGCGCGCACGCACGCGCACACACGCACGCGCGCACGCATTCACACGCGCACACACGCACACACGCACGCGCACACGCATACGCACACTCACGCACGCACGCACGCACACGCACACACACACACACACACACACACACACACGCACGCACGCACGCACGCACGCACGCACGCACGCACGCACGCACGCACACGCACACACGCGCACACGCACACACACACACACACACACACACACACGCGCAATCAAAAACACACACGCACACACACAGGTTGTTGGGTCCGCGAACTCAAGCGATCAGGCGTCGGTCGAACAAACAGCGGGGCGCACCGAAACGAATTGACAGACGAAATCGCGGGAAGACCGGCAGAGAGGAACAGAAGGAAGCCCCGGTCAAAACATGCAGTTCTTCACGGGCGTGCTGGAAGCGTGAAGCCACGAGAGGCCCGCGTAGAGGAAGAGGCCGTGAGTGGAAGACCTTGCAGTCGTACTGAAAGCCCGTAATCGGCGAGGTGCTGGAACAGGACCAGGAGTGCTTGTAGTGGTAATCTTTGTCGGGGGACGTTGGGAGGTTGAACGGGCCAGCCTTGGAGAGGAAAGGGCAGACTCGAGCACCGCCGCGGGTAAGCACGATTGGAGCTTGACGGAAAGGCCGCCGAACAATATGAGCGGCCAGAAGCCCGCCATGCCAGACAAAACTGGCGGATCAGAATGCCAGGATGAAAGGAACCACGAGTCCGTCAGACTAGGAAAGCGTCGATCGCTGTGAACCGAAAGTAGGCATAGAGGGTCCAAAGCCGCGCCCAATAATGACGCCGGGTATGAGGAAGGAGCAGCCAGGGGCCAAGGAGCAACGGTCCGAAGGCCAGGGACAAGGGAGCGGACGCACTTGTCGAACAGCTCCTTGAAAGACACACTGGCACACCCGCAGACACTGGCACACACGCGCACGCGCACACACACACATTCACACACACACACACACACACACTTGTCGGTCGTCCGCAGGCGGACGCAGCGCCACGCAGTCCAAAGGAGTCGCCGACGCGCGCGTGCTGGAAGGGGGAGGAAGCGGCGGGCCCCTCACGGGGCAGAGGCAAAGCAGCGGTCGGGCCAGCGGGGGCAGGGGTGGCGGGCAACGACCCGAGCAAGGTGTCCAACAGAGTTGGGCGGGCGAGTGGAGGGGGGGGGAAGGGCGCCCCATGGGGCCAAGAGCGGGCTCGCCTCCCGCGTGCACCGCACGCGAGTTCTCCAAGGCGTGCCACGCACACATACACAAACACAAAACACACACAAACTCACACAAACACAAACACACACACACACACACTCACACACATACGTGCACATACAAACATACACACACACACACCCTTGTTAGGCGTCGCGGCCCCACGCGCGGTGGCGCGGCGTAGACTGCCGACGGAGGCGAGCGCGTGGCCAGGCCAGTTCACGCGGACGGGGGACCAGGGATCCGCCCGGAGGGGAACGACCGGGCCACTCGCGAGGGGACACGAAGGGAGCGGTGAAGGAGGGGGGTGAGGGGATGAGTGGCGGCAGGTGGACATGGAGCGCAGTGCGTGGGTCAAGAAGGGCACAGCGCGGTAGTGCAACAGCACATCGATGAGGTGGAGGAGCGACAGGCAGAAAGCGCGACCACGGCAGAGGTGGGAGTGAGCGGGGATAAAACAAGTGCCAGGGCGTCAGGGAGGTGGAGTGACAGTGCAAAGAGGGCAGACACACACACACACACACATACACACACACACGTACACGCGCGCGCACACGCACGCCCACGCACACACACACACAAGAGCACACACAACACACACACACACACACACGCACATCGAACACCAGAGCATGCAACTGGCAAGTGGCCTGCACGAAACGCGTCACGGCCGCATCCTCGTCGCCAGAGTGGAAGTCTTCCACTTGCGTGAGCGAGAAGAACAGGTCCTCTGAACGGGGGAACGGAAGGCCAGAGCATAATGTTCTGCAATCAAGGCGGGTAAGCCAGCCTTTGCGGTGACTCTGGACACGAGTGACCAGAACCTTCATCCCCCGTATCCTGCGAATCGGAGCCCCTTTCAGTGTATACTTTGGGGCCAGGGCGAGAAGCTTGAGCAGCCATGCCGGGAGCACGCCTCGCGCGAGGGGGAGGCGTGGAGAACGCCCTCCAGGGGAAAAGCGCTGAACAGATGATTCACACTCAGAGGCTCCAACATTGCAAGCGGTTGGAGTGGACGTAAGATAAACAACCACTCGCCCGAACTTGTTAGCGGAGACTGCCAAGCCCTGCCAATCTAGGGAGCAAGACGGGAGACATCGGAAGACATGTCCCGGAACTTGTCTTGGCCAAGATCATCGAGGCCACACCCGCCGTCCGTCCTCCCTCGCCTTCTCCTCCCTCAAATATTATGTGGCATCTTCAGGGAACCTCGTCTGTCCCGTGGCACCGCTGTCCGCGTTGAATCCGTGTCGAGTGCGTCGAATCCGCATCGAATCCGTGTCGACTCCGTGTCGAATCCACGTCGAATTCACTTCGAATCCGCGTCACACCCATGTCGGAGCACAAGAAGACTGTAATTCACAGGACAGGAGAAGCCCCCCCCGAAGATGCAGCGTAACAAATCGACCACCCGAGCTTTCCTGGGGCGTGCTCTGAACGGGACCCAAGAGTCCCCCCAAGAGGCCCCTGGAGGCCCCCAAGAGGCCCCCAGGAAGACTCGACAGGCCCTCAGGAGGCGCTCAAGAGACCCCCAAGAGGCTCCTGAAGACACAAGAGCCCCCCACCCCTTCGTCGTCCACCTGTTCCATCTCCCTGTCCTCCTCGCATACAGGGTCGGCGGCACCAGGGGTAACGCCTTCACAATCGACCCCTCCGAGCTTTCCTGGGGCGTGCTCTGAACGGGATTTCATGGCGAACCCCGCCAAAGGCGACGGGAGCCCCTGGCCCCAGAGCCCCCGCCCAGAGGCAGAAGCGCAGTCGCAGTTCCCCGTCGGCCTCCGAAGACCCCCCCGCAGTCCTTCGGCCAACGAAGACGGCCGCAGGGGGGGTGACCCAAACCCCCACCCCCACCAATTGCCACCCATCACTTCTATCCCCCTCCCCCTCCCCATGCCTGTCACCGAATCCAAGATGCCGAGGACTGCGGGTCGTCCGCGGCCTCCCCTCCCCCTTCCTACCCTCCTCCCGGCGATCCAGACGTGATTTTTTTTTTTTTTTTTTTTTTTTTTTGTTTCTGACCGCAGTTCTTTGTAGACGCTTCGAGGGAACTAGCGCCTCCTCGCGATCCTCAACCAGTGTCCAGCACTCCGGAAAGATGCATCCAGAAAGATACAGTACAGTGGCTGATTGAGCCCAATGTGGTCTTGAGACTTATCTGGTCTTAAGCCAAAGCGGTTTTGCGTCTCCTCCCTCCTCCCTCACTTCGGCACCCACTTCCGCACTCGACATCGACACCGCAGAGTGATCGGGTGAGGAACGTTTGCTTGGCGTGTCGCGGCGGAGGCCCCGGCGACACGCTACCCCCTGCGAGCTGACATCGTGTCGCTCTGCATCGCGTGGCGCGAGGCTGGGAAATGCTGGAACGTTGACGCTTGAGGACTGGGACGTGGTTAGCGTGTTGCGCCGAAG
>CAUYUJ010011336.1:309869-350140 GCA_963575745.1 Prorocentrum cordatum | reverse complement strand
TCACCCCCTCCTCCTCCTCCTCCTCCTCCTCCTCCTCCTCCTCCTCCTCCTATTCTTCGTCGTCGTCTTCGTATTAGTATTACTAGTATTCTTATGAGTTTTTATTGTTCTTAGTATTAGTCATCTTATTATTAGTAGTCGTCGCATTCTTATTCGTAATCTTAGTGTTCTTATTAGCAGCATTATCATTATTCTTAGTATTAGTAATATTAGTATTATTATTAGTTGTCGTATTATTGGTCGTATGTTCATGTGTATTCTTCTTATTCGTAATAGTAGTGCTCTTCTTAATATTAGTAGCCGTATTATTCTTATTCTTAGTATTATTGATCAGATTAATAGTATTCGTAGTAGCGTTCATCTTCTTATTCGTCTTCTTCTTCGGATTCGTCCTAGTATGCGTATTCGTGATATCATTAATCGGGTTCTTCTTCGTCGTCTTATTATTATGATTCGTAGCACTATTATTCGTATGATTAGTCTTATTCGTCGTATTAGTATTCTTATTGTTATTATTGTTATTCGGATAATTCGTATTATTATTATTAGTAGTACGATTCCTCTTAGTATTCTTCCTCCTCCTCCTCCTCCGCCTCCTCCTCCTTCTCCTCTTCTTCCTCCTCCTCCTCCTCCTCCTCCTCATCCTCCTCATCCTCTTCCTCCCCCATCTTCCTCCTCCTCCTCCTCCTCCTCCTCGTCCCCTCCTCCCTCCTTCTCCTCCTCCTCCTCCTCCTCCTCCTCCTCTCCTCCTCCTCCTCCTCCTCCTCCTCTTCCTCCCCCATCTTCCTCCTCCTCCTCCTCCTCCTCTTCCCCTCCGCCTCCTTCCTCCTCCTCCTCCTCCTCCTCCTCCTCCTCCTCCTCCTCCTCCTCCTCCTCCTCCTCTCCTCCGCTCCTCCTCCTCCTCCTCCTCCTCCCCTCATCCTACCTCCTTTCCTCCTCCTCCTCCTCCCTCCTCCTCCTCCTCCTCCTCCTCCTCTCCTCTCCTCTCCTCCGCCTCCTCCTCCTCCCGCTCCTCCTCCTCCTCCCCTCCTCCTCTCCTCTCCTTCCCCTCCTCCCTCCTCCTCCTCCCTCCTCCCTCCTCCTCCTCCCTCCTCCCCCTCCTCCTCCTCCTCCTCCTCCTCCTCCTCCCTCCTCCTCCTCCCTCCTCCTCCTCCTCCTCCTCCTCCTCCTCCTCCTCCTCCTCGTCCTCCCTCCCCCTCCGCCTCCTCCTCCTCCGCCTCCTCCTCCTCCCTCCTCCTCCTCCTCCTCCTCCTCCTCCTCCTCCTCCTCCTCCTCCTCCTCCTCCTCCTCCTCCTCCTCCTCCTCCTCCTCCTCCACTCCTCCTCCCACTCCTCCTCCTCCTCCACTCCTCCTCCTCCTCCTCCTCCCCCTCCTCCTCCTCCTCCTCCTCCTCCTCCTCCTCCTCCTCCTCCTCCTCCTCCTCCTCCTCGTCGTCGTCGTCGTCGTCGTCGTCGTCGCCGCTGCGCGCGCGCGGGGCGCGCCAAAGCCCCCAGGCCTCGCTCTGTAGCCCAGAGCCGGCCCCGGTCAGCGGGTCCTCGACCTCTTTTAGGGGGCGGCGCTGGCGACGTCGGCGACGGCGTCGTCGACGACGACGACGGGAACGAAGACGACGCAAGCGAAAAGGAGAACGAAACGGAGGAGGTGGTCCCTACTCGATCTCCTCGTCCTCCTCCTCCTGTTCCACCTCATCCTCGTCTTCCTCCTCTCCTCCTCCTCCTCCTCTTCCTCCTCCTCCTCCTCCTCCTCATCATCATCATCATCATCATCATCATCATCATCATCATCATCATCATCAGCATCATCATCATCATCATCATCATCATCATCATCATCGTCATCATCATCATCGTCATCATCATCAGCATCATCATCATCAGCATCATCATAATCAGCATCATCATCACGAACTCGCGAGGACCCGCAGGTCCGCGCTGCTGCCGCACGTCGACGACGGCACTGGCCCGCCGACATGGCAGGACGAGCCGCCGCACTCCGACGGCTCTGGACGGCACTCAGCGGCGCCCCGCGGCGCCAACGCGGCCGCGAGCTCCTGACGGGCTGCAGGCGGACGTGCCATCCTCTCGCTGCACAAGACAATGAAGAGAGAGAGAGAGAGAGAGAGAAACAAAAAAACGAAAACGACGGAGGGTGCAGTCACGAGCACGTTTTCTTAAGACTCGAGATAACAACCGTCAGCGGGGATGTTCCTCTCCTTCCCCTTACCCCGACCTGGTCACGTCACGGTTCGCGCCACCTCTGTTAGGGAATTGCCAAGGCCAAGGGTAGCCAAATCCCAGACGGCGCAGGGGCGAATCGTGATGTTACCAGCCCGCTCGCCCCCCCCCCTCACTCCCACAGTTGTGGCCGTTATCGCCAGGGGATTTAAAAAAACGGAGCTCAGGGTCCCAAGCGGGCCCACAAACCACAATTCGGAATTGAGAGCTGGTCCCAGGGATGGGGTCCAGACCGACCTCTGAGGGGCACACGCTGCGCAAAGCTCACGACGATCTGATGATTCCGATCTGGACGCTTTCCACGATGTAGGCCCGTGGGGCTGTCGGGCCCACGAACAATCAAAAATATATCTGGGGCGAGGAACTGCCCCCACGGAAAAGGGTCGGGACCTCTGGGGCCGCGGGGGTGAGAACAAAAAAAACAACAACAAACAAAAACGTCGGCGGATGAACGGACCGACGACGCCATCCCAGTTCCTCCCTCCCCCCTCCTCCTCCTCCTTCCCTCCTCCTCCTCCTCCTCCTCCTCGTCCTCGTCTTCCTCCTCCTCCTCCTCCTCCTCCTCCTCCTCCTCCTCCTCGAGCGTTGACGCAAAAGCCAAACCCTTCGCGTTGCGAAACACTCGCGAATAATGTTCGTCAATGTTTGGCCACAAGCGACCCTCACCCGGCCCCAGGGCAACTAGAAAACGGCTCGCGGGATAAAGCCTGACCTGGGAAAACGGTCCAGACCTCCGGAGGCGCCCATTGTGAAAAACCACACACACAAAGTCGGAGGTGTGGGTCCCTTGTGTCCACCCATCCCCCACTTGCAACGTCATAAAAGAGAACTAAGAAGAATAAAAAAAGAAGAAGAGAAGAAACTACATACAATTATAATATATATATATATATACATATATATATGTATATGTATATATATATGTGCGTACACACAAACTGTCGAAGGCTTGCGCGGATGCCTCGGGTCGGCGCTCGACCCCCGTCCCCTGGCGCGCGGAGTCAGCAGAAATCTGGGGAGGGAGAGCTCCAAACGATTCCATATGTTCGAGCAACATGCCTAGAGCGGAAAGCCCGTCGTCGCAGGGAAGATGGTAGCGTCGGCAATCGAAACTGTCGTAGGAGACAGCAGGACTAGCTTTGCACCTCTTCGAAACCAATCGCAACTGCTCAGGGGAGGTCCTAGGCAAGGCCGGCGTGATTTTTCGGGGGGGGACCGTCCCAGAACCAACCCCCCAGAAATTACTGAACCCGTCTCCTTCCTTGGACAGGAGGGACAAGGGCCCCGACACAACCGAACTATCCGCAGCCAACGTGGTCGTTGTTCTCCAGGGTGTGGGATCCTTCGTAATGAGGTGCACTCTCTTGGCGCCCTTGTCCAGGCCAGCCGTGGGCCAGGCCTTCCAGTCGACATTCAACCGAGCCCTATACAGGCTGTCGGCCTTCGAGACCACTTCCATCAGCCCGACCAACTGCGCCTCGCAAAAAGCTAACTGAGCAGCCGACCGCTGACAGGGGGCGCGCTCTTGCGCGAAGCGTTTTATGGCGCGCAAGCTGTCTCGGAACTCACCCATGCGAGCAGCAATCGAGGCAGGCCAGCGCAAGAAACAGGAGTGAATAGCCTGCGCCTGCTTGCTCGTGCCTCGGTTGTCTCGCTGCAAAACAACCAGGCTGCGAAACTGGGCCCCCCGCCAGCGGATGGCTCGATGGCCAGGGTACCTCGGAATACCATCCCTCCCCACGACAGATCTCCACATGAGCTGAGGCCCCGAACTCCTGGTCCCCACCCTGACAAGATCAGCAGTTAGAAGAGACATGAGTTCGGCTTCAGCAACGCCAGCCCAGGCTCCGTAGCCCGCGGTGAGGAGGTCGGCCGCTCGAGCGGCATCACCTGCCTCTACCGTGCGAAGACCTGTCAGAGCGACGTCCAGCACATGGTCCCAAGATCGCCGCTGAGGTCTCGGGCCGAAGACGGAATCGCGAGGAATGGGGGGGATCACGCAAGCTGAGAGCCTTGAGAGAGGCAGGGGAAGGATGGAAGAGGAGGTCGACTGGCCTGCGAGTGTTGAGGTTCGCGCCATGCACGACGCAACAGCTGGACACCGCCTTCCCAAAACCTCCACTGCACGCGAAATAATCAAACTCGGCCGGGGGACCTTCCCCGAAGTGGGCGAAGCCACCAGAATCGAGCAACTGTCCTCGAAGCTCGCTGATGATCGCCGATGACGAGAGGACCCCTGGAGACATGTTGAAGTCCTCACCGAGGACAAAGGACCCCTGGAGGGCCGAACACGTAGCGCCCAAGGAGGCCAACATGATCAAATTTGTGTCCGAGAGGTCTTCCGCGCGGTAAAGGTAGACACTTCCGGAGGTGAAAGAGAGGCCCCCTGGGACCTGCACATGAGCTAACATAGCGTGGCCTGGAGAGACCACCGCGCCCTCGTCCGGCGCAGAGAGGCCGAGCCAGTCACGCACAAGAATCACAACCCCTCCACCAGTGTCAGTATCTGCGGGCAGAGCAGGACACCAGAGGGACTTTCAGACATTACGAGCGCACCACTGAGAAGCCGAATAGATGTTCTCCGCCTGCAATAGGCGGTGCTCCTGGGCCAACACGATGTCGGCAGGCGTATCGGGTAACATCTTTTTGAGAGTGCCCCGCGAGTTGCAGTTGATACAGCGCACCATCAGCAGCACTGATCCCCGCCCTTCAGGATCCAGGACCTGGCCAGGAGAAGGGCGGGGAGAGGAGGGCAGAGGAGGAGGCAAGAGCCTGGGGCTAGGGACGAGCTCCACTGGGCTGCCAGCACCAGGATACCCCAGGACAGGATAGCGAATTTGAGAGACGCCAGAGACGCCAAAATTGGCCAACTTACAGGCGGAGTCAGCTGGCATAGAAGTGCGGGTCGATCCGACTCCCTGCTAAATTCGATCAGCCCCCCAGAGCGCGCGGCGCACAGCACCCCGCAAGCCTCGGAATCGACCGGCAGGGAGAGCGACGCCCCCTTTGTCAGGAGGGGGGCGACGGGAGACAGGCCGAGAGGCCACAGGATAAAGTCAGAACTCCTGTTAAAGTCGGACGCCCCCCTGCACGCCGCCGCTCTAAAGCTCGTCGGCGTCAGGTGCAGGAGGCCTTGATTCGCAGGAAGCTTGTCAGTCCGCTCCTCGAGGAACTCCAGGGGCGGAGGTGCCCCCTCCGCGAAGGCATCTGCTGCGGGGGCCTCAGCTGGCTGGGCGCTCGCGGCGCCTCCAGCCTCAGGAGACGCATCCGCGGCAGCCCCCGAAGACGCCGAAGTCCCAGTAGTCGCGCCGGCTTGAGGGGCGCCAAGTTGACCTTCAGGGGCCGCGGAGCCATCAGCAGGAACGTCGACTCTCGCCCTCTTGGCTGCCAACCTTTTGACCTGGGCCTCGTGTTCCTTTTTGATGCGGTCTGCTGTGTCCTTCGCCTGGGCAAACAAATCAGCGCACATCTTCTTGACACCTTCACGAAGAGCTTCGCACCGAGCTGCCATCTCCTTCTTGTCGATGTCGCTGAGTTCGTAATCCGTATCACTGGCCGTGAAGAAGTTCGCATCCACCACCAAACACTTCTCCAGGTTGCCCTCGAGAATGTCCTTGACCGAGAGAACTGTGTGCCCTGGAGGCGAAGCATTACCTTGCACACTGCTGCTGAGCTTCGTGACCAGCGCCTTGTGAGACTTTTCAGCTGTCCCCAGCTCGGCGCGCAGCTCCGCAACGATATCGCGCTGCTTCGCCGACGCCGACTGCAAGTCCTCGATCTTTGCGATTGCTGCTTGAAGCCGTTTTCCGTAGCCCGTAGCTTCGAAAATGCGCAGTTGTTCTGCGTCTGAATCGAGTGCTGATGAAGTAGGGCCCGTCGAGCTGCGGCATCCTTGCGGTATATAGCAGCTGCTTCGGGATCTCCTCCTTTTCCCCATGATGTTGGCAAGCTGTTCGATCTCCTCTGGGGAGAGCTTGTCCGTGCCTTTGACAGCTTTGTGCTTGGCCGCGGCAGCCGCGCCACCGTCACCCACTGCTGAAGCAGCACACCTCCAGCTGGGTCGCTCACTGCATCGCCTTTAGCCGTAGAAGACGAGTGCTGCCAAGGTTGTCTGCAGTGCTTTTGCACCACCACCAAAACATGCGGTTCTTACGGCATCCGCATGAATCGCATTCCCGCGTCGCCTCACGCTGACGTAGGTGCCCACCTGCTCCACCTCGTTGCCTTTCGGGCTGCTGCTGAAATTGTAAACCAGAAAGCAGGGGAAGAGACGGTTGCTGCCGTTGTACTGTCCGACGCCAACGATTTGATACACCGTTGCCAGGAGCAGAATCAGCAGCGGCCATGGCTGCCGCAACTGGAGAATTTTGAAGAATAAATCGGCTCGCAATCGCAAGGCCGTTTCGAAGAATGCGCGATTGACTAAGACCTCTCGAGGCCTCGAAATGGCAGATGGCCCCAAGATGCACCCAAGACGGCCCCAAATGGCCGGATGATGGCCTTAGACTGCCCAAAAGGCCAGCCAGAGGCCTCCACGACGGCCCAAGACCCCTCCAAGACGTCCCCCAGGAGGTCCGAAAACTCGGAAACCACCTGGTCCGATAGCTCGCCCGACTCCGTGTCCCCCGAAAGCTTTCGAAACCCACTCGGGGAACGCGTGGCCCGATAGCTTGGCCAAGCTCAAACAACACTTTCGGCCACGCAGACGCTTCCAAAAAGGCAGGGGCGGCGGTGATTCGCCGCAGGCGTCTTCGATTCAAACTGTGCGGCTTGCAGACAATCACAGTGTCAATCACGTCAAGCTCTGATTTTCATACCTGCAAACGATTGCGAACATCCGATGTTGACGCCCTCTTGCTGATGCGCGGACGAGCCGGGAGGAAGAGGCTGAGGGAGGAACGAAGATGGAGGAGGGGCAACTGTAAAATTTAGGACTAGGAGGTGAACGTAGCGGGTGAGAAGGGAGCGGGGAAGCCGATGCAGTGGCGGACGGCCAAGGAGAAACTCACGCGAGGAAGACCGCCACCACGCCTTCAGCACGTACTTCAGCCTTACCCCTTCCCCCAAGGCTCTCAAGGCGACTCCATGAGCCCCCAAGACGCCCTCGAGAGATCCCATGGGGCCCTCCTCCCTCTCCTCACCCCCGTTTCCTCAATCTTCTCTACCCCATCCCCTGGGACAACCCTTGTCCTCCTCAACCTGCTCCTCCTCTTCCTCCTCCTCCACCTCCTCCACTGTATCCCACCATGCACGCTGAGTCCTTTCAACCATGCAGGATTACTCGCCCCCATCTGGCCGTGGTGAACACGCAGCTGCATGGCTTGGGTACCGACGGGCAAGAAGCTCGCCGTCGCGACATAGCTGATGCAAGGCATAGTGAAGTGTAAAGGCTTGCTGTAGAGCAATCGCCAGAAGTGCATTAGGTGAATCGGGATCCTTAAGAATGACGCCGCAAGTTGGGGCAAACGGTTTGAACGAAAATGGCGACGGCAACCTGCTCCTCCTCCTCCTCCTCCTCCTCCTCCTCCTCCTCCTCCTCTTCCTCCTTCTCCTCCTCCTCTTCCTCCTCTTCCTCCTTCTCCTCCTCCTCTTCCTCCTCTTCCTCCTCCTGCTTCCCCCAGTCCTCACCCTCCGAATCCTTCCGCCATCCCTTCCCCTCCTGTCCTCCTCCGCCGCAATGCCCCCGACCCAGGCATGGTGGCGGGCTGAGTTCTTGGCATGCCACAAGGTTCTGTCCGCAGGGGTGCTTGGCGCGCCAAACGTTCGAGGAACGGTTTGTCTTCGTTTTTTGCCTGTCCAAAGAGTTCCCCGCTGGGCCTCTGCCCAAGAGGCCGAGAGGCTCCAGAGGGGACCCCAAAGAGGCACGTAAGAGGCGCCGAGATACATCCAAGAGTTCCCCCAAGTGTTTCCACGGCGGCTGGGGTAACACGTGGTCGAATACCTTGGCCATGCGTTGCCCAAACTTTTTGATGCAGGGGCGTTTCCAAAAGGCTGGGGGCGGCGTAAATTGGGTCGAAGTAGGCTTCTTCGATGCCCTATTTCACTTCCCATGGCAAGGCCGGCACGTGGCGTCTTCAAATGTTCAGTGGTTTGGACAGCTCCAGACGTATGTACGGACATCAGTGATGTCAACGCCAGAAAGACTGCTGCATTGTTCAGCAGTGGGTGCAAGAACAACGCTGTGGCCACCCGACGGGAAGGAAGGCGCCCAGCGACGAGGCCGAAACCGATTGCGTGCAGCAGATTCCGCACCCCCCCTCTTTCACTGCCCCCTCGTCTCGTCCAACCCGGGAGGACTCTTGGCCGCCACAACTTTCCCGCGAGTTTCAGGAAACGGTGGAAGCGGCGACGCTGGCGATGCCGATAGAAAAAGCTAAGAAGGACGAACGCCCGCCGAACGATGAACGACAAACGCCGAACGACGAAGGACGACGACGACGACGGCGACGACGACAACGACGACGACGAGGACGACGACTACGACGACGAGGACGATACCGACGACGACGATCACGACGACGACGACGACGACGACGACGACGACGACGACGACGACGACGACGACGGCGGCGGCGGCGGCGGCGGCAAGCGACTGCAAGCAATGGCAGCAAGCGACGGCAGCGGGCGGCGCTGGCGGGCGGCGCCGGCGGGCGGCGAGAAGGGCGGCGCCCTCGGGCCGCGTCCTGGAGCCGCGAGGCGATGGCCTCCCCCCGCAGCGCCTCCTCGGCCGCGCCCTCGCCTCGGTGCGCGGTGTCTGGTTGGCGGTTGGCAGTCGCCTTCCGTCTCGAGCGGGTACGTATCGCCGTGCGGGCAGCGGACAGGGAACTACCGAGGGTTGCAGGACAGTGGCCATGAAGGAGCCCGAAGGGGCCACCACGGCGCCAGGAGATGCTTGGAAGCGCGTTCGGCGCGCCAAGCGGGGTGGTCGTCCGCATGGGCCTGCTGGTGCCCACCGATCTGGGGACGTGCAGTCGAGGATCTCGAAGAGCGCCCCTCAAATATGGGCGCCCTAAAAGAAGAGTCGTGACGGCCAGTTCTTCTGCGCCTTCGGCCTCTGGAAGCAGGTTCTCCCAGGCCCAGGACCGTGACAGAGACGGCGCGGGATGAAAGACCGGCCCCCAGGAACAGGTCGAGATGCCAAGGGGAACACGTGCCGAAATAAAGGAGAGAGCGCGTTCCACTGCCACCAGCGTGAAAGATATACCTCATGGGGATCCCAAAACCCCCCTGACAAAAAGTCTCCTGCAAACTCCCTGGAACCCACCTTTCCCTCCCCAACCCTCCCTTCCTGGCCCAAACCGCTGGGGGGGGAGTTCCTACCCGCCTCGCTTTTGCACCAGGGGAAGGGGCTTTCGGACACAACCCCTGCAACCCAGGGGGGGTGCACACAGAAAGCGCTTCGTCAGATTCCGCCATCCTCGGTGGCGGGACGGCGTCCACATCCAGCGCTAGCTGGTGTCCTCTATCGGGGACGCACTGACCAGGGTCAGTGCAAATTTGGGTCAGTTAGGCTTTGCAGGATCCTGCAATATCTGGCGCTCTGGCTGACCCCCGTGTGCATTGACCCCCGTCGCAAGGCTCCCAATTCTGGGGGCTCGTCCCCGGACCAGTGGACATGAGCCCCACCACGTCTCCAAAGATCCCTGGCACACCTGCGGGAGGGCCAATCTGCTCCTGCCCCCCTCCCGACGGGTGGTGCAGTGGGACCACCGCCGCCACCGCCAGGGAGAGGGCACACACGAGGCTGAGCAGCGCCACAGGAGGAGGAGGAGGAGGAGGAGGAGAAGGAGGAGGAGGAGGAGGAGAAACGGGCGCCGGCAGCCGTCTATGAGCCCAGCCCCTGCCCCGTAGCGCGGCTGCAGCCGACAAGACTGGCCATATCGCTCCTGCACGACAAGAGCACGGAGGAAGGACGAGGGGGGAGCGCGGCGGGCAGCAAGCGTGGCGTCGCGGAGCGGTCGGAATGGAGCGGATCGGGCGGACGTCGGTCGGTCAGGCGTCGTCGGTCAACCGTGGACACGAGGACGGACCACCATCGCAGAAATGCTGGCGCTGAGGCCCAGGCGCTCGTCCTCGGGCCGCGCGAGGTCCTCGCGGAGCGCGTCCGCCGCCCTCTGGAGGCCGCAGTCCGCGAGGAGCTTGGCCTGACAGGGATCGGCTCAAAAAAAAACGCTCCGGGGCGGCCCTCCAGCCTCGGGATGCCTTCTGGCGGCTGCGCCTCGCCGAGAGCGTTCGGGGGTTCCCGGATCGTCCCGAACGGCCGCCAGAGACAAGGGGACCAGCTCAGGGGGAGAGACATCGAGCCGGACTCGGTGATGTATCGCCGATGTTTCCACCAGAGGCCCCCGATAGCGAATCCACACGCTCCTGGGCGGAGTTGGCTATCGGGCCCCTTATCGGCGATGAACACCGAGAGAGGAAGTAAGAGGGGGCAGGCCTTCTCAGAAGGCGACGTAGCTTCTCAGAAGCCCTCCAGCATTCTGAGAAGCCCCCAGTGGCCTCGGAGACAAGGCTCAGAAAGCTTCTCAGAAGGCCGGAGGCCTTCTGAGCCTTCTGAGAAGGCCCGCCCCCTCTGCCTTCCCCACTGGGCGCGCCGCCGACGAACCCTCTCCTGGGGTGCGTCCTGCCCAAGATTTTGAGGCGGATCCGGCCGTGGCCACGAGGGCGCCCCAGGAGCATCAAGAAACCCTGGGGAGCGAACCCCGGTCATTGAACCTCCAACCTCTGAGCCTATTCTCCCTTGACGTTGCCGCCGAGTCTGGCTTTCGGGTCAAAACCCGGGCCTCCGGCGGCCGTTCGGGACGATCCGGGCACTCCCAGAACGCTCTCGGCCAGGCGCAGCTGCTGGAAAGCACCCCGAGCCTGGAGACCGCCAGGAACCGATGAAAACGCCAGAAAACGCTCGAAAGCCACGAAACATCGTGCACACGTGCGTCTTTCTTTCCTTGCCCCTGATGGCCACGGCTATCAGCGCGGGGTCGTCGCCCCGCGGAGCGGCGGGCTTCGGCACATGCGGCGACATGGCTGCGCCCCGCGGCTGGGCGGGCCTTGGGCGCCTGGATCTCCTCGAGCGGGTGCGGGCAGCTGCTCTCGGGCCAGGCCGCGGGCACTTCGGCGCGCGCGCATACAGTAGACACAGACGACCAAAGATATAGGCATACGGCCACGAGCTGGGATAGCGAGCGTGCAAATAGAGGCATCAAACATTGCATTACCACAAATGTTCGGAGGTCCGCGCGCATTTCTTGGACCGGCGCTGGAGTCCCTGGCGGCGCATCCGGAGCCGCCCCTGGCGTGCTTCGCGCGCAAACGGAAGGGGGTCCAGCGCTGGTCCAAGAAACCGCGCGGAGATCCGAAAGTATAAGTTTACGGCGAGCCCAATAGATAAAGAATCACTGAACCAGAAATCCGGGGTCTGGAAGCTGGTGGAACTCCAATCATGGATTCGCCAGGGATGTCACTGCCGCCCTCATCAGTTAAGGAATCGCCCAAGGTCCGAAGCCTCCTGGGCACATTCCTCCACACATTCTCCGTCGCGCGTTAAGGGTCCTATAGGGTGCCCCAGAGCTTCACTGGGTGCCTGGGGCCATCGGGGGGGAAGACGTTTCCGTGGGAGCGCCTGCTCGCCTGCCGATTCCATACTCCGCGTGCAGACTGCATCCGCAACCGTGCCCTCAGCTCAGCTCAGCGCGAATGTGGAGCGCCCCAAGGCTCACACAGACGCAAGCACACAGCAGGCACGTACGATAAGAAGACATGCTGTGAGAAATCTGGGGGCACGCATTGTGGCCGAGACTCTGGCGCTTCCTGCTTCCTGAGGTGCCCCAGGGCCTCTGTGGTAGGCCCACAGGGCCCTCGGGGAGTAAGCCTTGGGCGTTCCCCAGCCTGGGGCGATCTTGAACGCGTCTTGGGCCGTCTTGGGCCAGCCCGAGAGGCCAAAACCAAAGAAACAAATCGTCCTGCGACGTGCCCAACCCTTTTGCAACAGGCGACCATAGCCGCGGGCCCGCTTTATGCGGATGGTAACTTGGCAAGGAACGAAATCTGCTGTGAAACCTACAGGGAGAGCTTACGCGTTCCACAATTCACGGGACATATTTGAATGATGAACGACCTCGGGATACGGCATGGAAAGACAACGACGGCCATGACAAGGAATGAGGCGAAATCCGCCGACCCCTTGTGGGTCCTTAGGCGTGTGAGATTGTCCCCCCCATGAGCCCCCCCACGGGGACCCCAAACCGGCAATTTGACCCCCCCCCCCCCTCCCCCTCGCCCACTTCGACCCCGGACCGAAGTCCTCCAGGGCGGTCTGGGCTGCCCAAGCTCGGCTTGGAACCTCCCTAGACACCCCCCAGACGTCCCAAGAAAGCAAAAAAACGCCGAATGATCGCTCCAAGACGCCCAAGATGGGCCCAAGACGACCCGGAAGGCCGCCAAGACGCTCCAAGAGGCCTCTAACAGGCTTGCGAAGAGAGGCCCACGGGGCCAAAATCGTTCCATTCCTATGGGGAAACGTACATGTTTGGCATGTACGCCTCTTCGGCCTTCACGGCGTTGCAAACGGCCCACGAGGCCGCTAAGACCGCCTCAAGGGGGCACTAAGAGGGTCCACGAGCTCCCAAAAGGGCCCAAGCCAGCGCCAAGACGACCCAAGAGGCGCCCAAGAAGGCCCAAGAGGGCTCGAAATCGGCACCAAGAGTGGCCCAACAGGGGGGGGGCGAACCGACATTCTGAGCCTTCCGCTCCAGGACGCTCCCAAGAGGGCCCACGAAGTCCCCAAGAAGGCCGAAGAGGCCCCGTCTGGGCTGCCCAAGCTCGGCTTGGAGCCTCCCAAGACACCCCCCAAACGGCCAAAGAGAGCAACAAAAACGCCGACTGATCGCTCCAAGACGCCCAAGATGGGCCCAACACGACCCAAGAGACCGCCAAGACGCTCCAAGAGGCCTCTAACAGGCTTGCGAAGAGAGGCCCAAGGAGCCCAAATCGTCCCATTCCTATAGGAAAACGTACATGTTTGGCATATACGCCTCTTCGGCCTTCACGGCGTTGCAAACGGCCCACGAGGCCTCTAAGACCGCCCAAGGGGGCACTAAGAGGGTCCACGAGCTCCCAAAAGGGCCCAAGCCAGCGCCAAGACAACCCAAGAGGCGCCCAAGAAGGCCCACGAGGGCTCGAAGTCGGCACCAAGGGTGGCCCAACAGGGGGGGGGGGGGGGCGAACCGAAATTCTGAGCCTTCCGCTCCAAGACGCTCCCAAGAGGGCCCACGAAGTCCCCAGGAAGCCCGAAGAGGCCCCGTCTGGGCTGCCCAAGCTCGGCCTGGAGCCTCCCAAGACACTCCCCAAACGGCCCAAGAGAGCAAAATAACGCCGAATGACCCGAATGATCGCTCCAAGACGCCCAAGATGGGCCCAACACGACCAAAGAGGCCGCCATGACGCTCCAAGAGGCCTCTAACAGGCTTGTGACGAGAGGCCCAAGGGGCCAAAATCGTCCCATGTCTATGGAGACACGTATATTTTTGGCATATGCGCCTCTTCGGCTTTCACGGCGTTGCAAACGGCCCACGAGGCCGCTAAGACCGCCTCAAGGGGGCACCAAGAGGGCCCAAGAGGCTCCCAGAAGGGCCCAAGCCAGCGCCAAGACGACCCAAGAAGCGCCCAAGAAGGCCCAAGAGGGCTCGAAGTCGGCACCAAGAGTGGCCCAACAGGGGGGGGAGGGGGGAGGAGGGGGGGCGAACCGAAATTCCGAGCCTTCCGCTCCAAGACGCCCCCAGGAGGGCCCACGAAGTCTCCAAGAAGCCCGAAAAGGCCCCCAAGAGGTCCCCAAGAGGCACCAAGAAGCTCCCAAAAGTCTCCACGGAAGCCTTAAAACGGCCGCCAAGAGGCGCCGACACTGCCTCCATGGTGCCCGCGAGCCACAAAGACGTACAAATCGTCGACATCCGTTAGGAAGCCGTACGCCTTTAGCATGACCGATTTTCGGCCAGCTCGGCGCTGATGACCGTCCAAGAGGCCCCAAAGACCGCTCCAGGACGGCCCATTAGGCTCCCACGGGGCCCCCCTGACAGCCCAAGAGCGCTCCGTGGCGGCTCACCAGGCCTTCCCAATTTCCGCCCGAAGATGCTCGCAGGAGAACCCATAATGCCCCTACGTCGTCTGTCGTCCGGAGTTCGTCGTCCGTCGTCCGTCGACCGTCGTCCGTTGCCCTTATCTTCCCCCTCCTCCGCCTCATCCCCCACAGAGGCACCAAGGATCCCCCAAGAGCCCCTGGGGAAGGGAGATAGACAAGGAAGCGATACCTGAGCGAACAAGGAATACAAGGGGTCGGCGGATGTGGCGTAAGCCTGTAGAATAAAATGAAAACACATGGTAAAGCAGAGGAAGAGCGGCGGGGACGTGACAGAAGGTAAGAGGGTGGCAGGAAGCGAATAAGAAAGTGGGGCGGGAAGGAACGCATGTAGAAAAAGGTAAGCGCAAAGGCGGCAATAAGAGGACAAAAAAAGGGCGGCCGTAAGCGGAAAGGCGGAGGACGGGCAAGGGACGAGGACCAGGAGGAGGAGGAGGAGGAGGAGGAGGAGGAGGAGGAGGAGGGAAGAGGAAGAAGAAGCAGTGAGGGTAACACCGCCGCTTGCGACACCTGCGCTGCAGCCGGGCCCCCCGGGAAGTCCACAGAAGTGGCGGCAGCCGCCTCGATGGCAGCAACCCTAGGGGGCCGCGAGGTCCGGTCTGGCCGCGGCCGCGCACGGCCTCCCGCAGAGGCAGCCCGCCGCGGCCAGGGCGCGCAGGCAGAGGGAGGGGCCGCCGAGGTCGCCCGGCTTCGCGCCCTCGCGGCCCTCGCGCCGCCCCGTCGCGGCGCGCGACCAACTTCGCGCCATCGCGCCCTCGCGCCGCCCCCTCGGGAAGGGCAGCTGCTATGGCCCAGCCCGCGACGCGCAAAGCGCGCGCCCCTGGGGGGTGATCCAGGGCCCTCCGGCACCCGAGCGAAGGAGAGGAGGGGGGGACCCTCTCAGACGAAGGAGGGATGTAAGCAGATGTGCGTTCTGCCAGCCTCGGAGGTCGCCAGCGGGCGAATGCGAGCCCCAGTGCCCGAAGGCAGCGGCGGAAAAAAACGTGCGCTGGCATCAGGGGGTGGGCTCCAGAATGAAACTGGCCCATCAGACGAAGGCAGAAGGAGGAGAAATCCGGGTGAGACTAGATCTGGAGCCGCTGAGAACTGGCGGGTCTAGAGGGTGTAACGGACGCCGCGGCCGTTTCAAAACGCTCCAGAACACTCTGAGAGCCCTCCGGACAGCCCCAGAACGCTTTGTCCTCGTCCGAGGTCTGCCCGACCCTCTCGGCCGACGCCGCGGCCTTCCCGTGACGCGCTCCACCGGGGGTCTCGATTCCCTCCCCAGGGCCAGCTCCCCAGACTGGACTGCTCTTGGACTGCACCAGGGCCGTTTAGACGCCCCCAGGGGGGCGACGAAGCACCCCCAGAAGCATGCTGCCGCGACTCTTGTCTGGCGCCGCCTGGGCCCGGGGGGAGGAGGCAGCAGAAGGCCTCCGCGCGAGGCAGGCCGCTGAGCGGGCCACGGCCGGGTGTTGCCAGAGGTGGTTCCAGGACTTCCGGGCAGGCCCCCTCGGTCTCCAGGCAGAGCACCTTGGGCCAGGGACACTCGGTGGCGACGACGGTGGCGAACAACCCAGGGGCGGGCATTGCATGTATTCGCGGGGGGACCTGGTCGAAGACATGGATCATCGGCACCCCTGAAACCATGTGAGCGACGAGCAGAGACGGGTCTTACGCGAGATGAAATAGCGACCTTGCGCGGTGGGTAACCTTGGAAAGTTACTCTCCACACTATTAGAGAGCAGAAAATCCACCCCCATAGTAAGCACCCCGACAAGCGAAGCCATTTAGTAAACGCACCCATGGAAGGAATCGAACAGGGCAGGGCTGTTTAGTAAACGCCCAGGGCTGTTTGGTAAACGCGAACTGTCGGGGTCGGGGTGCTTGTTCCACCCTAAACTATGCCAGTTGACCGTGCCGTCGCCTCCGAGGCCTTCTAGCAGCCCCCGAAGCGGCGCGCGCGCGAGCACGGCACCACGCGCGCGCTCGCCTTCTCGGCCGCCGCCGCCGCCCAGCGATCCGAGGCGGCTCCGCGCGCGCCCCGCCTGCGACGCTGGGTCGGGGCCACCGCCGCCGTCCCCACCTGGAGGGCAGAAAATCCACCCCGATCAGAACCACCCCGACACGCGAGGCCGTTTAGTAAAAGCGCCCAAAGAAGGAACCAAACAGGGCAGGGCTGTTGAATAAACGCACAGGGCCGTTCAGTAAACGCCAATTGTCTGGTCCAGGTGGTTTTTCCTCCCTTGACCACCGTCGTCGTCATCGCTGCCGTCGTCGTCGGTCGCCATCGTCGGTCGCCGTCACAAGCTACTCCAAGAGAGCGCTCTTGCGCTGGACCTCCTCGCGGTGTGTGCAGGAACCGCGCTCTCGCGTGGCGGCTCCTCGCAATTGACTCAGACGCCGCGCCCTCGAGGCGCTCGCTCTGGCCGTTTCTCAACATGTACTTGAGAATCGCGTTATCGCTCGAGACTTCCTCGCGATTCATGCAAGACTCATGCGTCAGCAACCCGCCTGCTCGACCTGGCCGCCTGGGCCCGCCGTCCAAACCCGCCCGTTAAGGCCAGTCTGGTTCTGCCACTTGTTTTCTGCTCCTTGCCCCCCTCCTGCGAATCTCTCTCGTGATGCATCCTTTTCAGTCCCCCTTGTCCCCTGTTTTAGGGGCTGCGCGGAATACACATGGCAGATCAAGAGGATAAAAACCCTAGGGGGTACGATCGAGGACAAAAACGGCGAATATCGAGGCTTCGGGATATACGTGCTAATTGGCACGCGAGCACATAAGAGCGAACAGTATGGAAATGAATGTTGAAATCGAATGCCTAGAAGTAAGTATTGTTGCTCCCCCCCGTTGCCCTATGTGTTTTTCAATCAAAGTGCTCCTCCCGGGGGTCGCATGTTGTTTTCTCAAATGGAGAATACTCCGCCTCAGATTGCGTTGTTGGCCCCAAGTTTATTACAACAGCGGCTCCCGCTTGCTACTTCCTCGCAATGTATTCAAGATCGCGCTCTCGCGCGGCACGTCCTCACAATTGATCCAGGAATCGCGCTCTCGCGTGGTTCCCACTGCAATATATTACGGCGCCATGCCCCCAACAATCAAGAATCACTCCCTCACCCTGGATGTCCCACAACTAACTTGGGAATCGCACTATTGCTTCAAACTTCCTCGCGATTCATGTTGGATGGATGCTTCAGCGAAACGCACGCTGGACCCGGCCGTCTGGGCCCGCCCGAAGTCCTGTTCATTAGGGTCCGCCCGCCCGACCCGCCCGTCTGGTTCTGCCGCTTGTACTCCTGCTCCTAACCCCCTCCTGCAAATCCCTCGCGTGTTCCATGATGTTCCCTCTCCCTTGTATATTCCCTCCCTTTCCCTGTTTCAGGGGCTGCGCCAACCAAGCGTGGCAGGTGGCAGGTAAGGAATTGATATATAAATCTATGTTCACACACACTCTCCCAAGGAAGGGGGGTAAGATCGAAGACGAAGAAGGCGGGTATCGAGGATTTGGAACTGGCGAATGACGCGCGAGCGTATGAAAGCAAACAGTTCTAGAATGCTTGTTGTTGTTATTGACGTCCTCGACCGCGGCCCGCCCGCGACCCACCCGCGACCCACCCCGCGACCCACCCCGCAACCCACCCCGCGACCCACCCGCGACCCACCCGCGACCCACCCCGCGCCCGCCCCCTCACTCTTATCCGCAACTGCGGGGTGATACGTACGAAATTGCGTATATAGTTGTTGAATATGTGTATACATATATACACACATCGACATCGGCATATACAGAATGTGTATGTATGTATGTATGTATGTATGTATGTATGTATGTATACATATACATATACATATACATATACATATACATATACATATACATATACATATACATATACATATACATATACATATACATATATATACACACATATATACATATATATATAGAGAGAGAGGGAGAGAAAGAAAGAGAGAGATCGGAGGTGAAGGGGTGAGATCGAAGTGGAACGGATAGCCCCCCTACCGAGAAAAAAAACGGATTCGGTGTCGTGTTCGTGCGTGCCGTGCGTGCGGGCGAGGCGAAGCTGCGTTGCCCGGGCGAGAAGGGTCCCGCCTCTGGCTGAAGCGCGGCCGGACCAAATGTTTCCTGTCCGGGGGCCGGTGCCGCGCGGTGTCCCGCCGGTGTCCCGCCGGTGTCCCGTCAGTGTCCCGATGAGGATGATGATGATGATGACGATGACGAGGAGGATGTTGTTGATGATGATGATGATGATGATGGCCATGGTGGTGATGACGATAGTGTCCCGATGATGGTGATGTTGATGATGCTGATGTTGTTGATGGTTATGGTGTCCCGATGCGGATGATGATGATGGTGATGCGAATGATCCTGATGATGTTGATAATGATGATCTGATGATATGATGAGGAAGATGATGATGATGATGATAATGATGGTGACTCGATGATGATGATGATGAGGTTGATAATGAGGCTGCTGATGGTGATGATGGTGATGATGATGGTGCCCCGATGATGGTGAGGTTGATGATGATGACGATGGTCCCGATGATGATGTTGGTGATGAACGTGATGATGAGGTCGTGATGATGATTTTGATGATGGTAACCCGGCGATGATGATGCTGATGTTGATGGTGATGATGATGATGGTGTCCCGATGCTGATGATGGTGATGGCGATGATGGTGACGATGACGATGGTGTCCCAATGATGATGATGTTGCTGATGTTGCTGATGATGATGGTGTCCGAATGGTGATAATGTTGATGATGCTGATCATGATGACGATGGCGACGGTGACGATGGTGGTGTTCCGAGGATGATGATGATGATGATGACGGTGTCCCGATGCTGATGATGTTGGTACTGATGGTGACGACGATGGTATCCCAATGCTCATGATGGTGATGATGATGCTGACGATGATGGCCATGGTAGTGATGATGGTGGTGTCCCGATGATGCTGGTGATGATGATGTTAATGATGCTGATGTTGCTGATGACGATGATGGTGTCCCGATGATGATGACGATGCTGATGATCCCGATGAAGTTGATGATACTGTGATGATGGGATGGTTATGACGAAGATGATGATGATGGTGCCCCGATGATGATGAGGTTGATGATGATGAGGTTGCTGATGATGATGTTGATGATGATGGTGTTCCGATGATGATGTTGTTGATGGTGGTGATGATGATGATGACGACGATGGTGTCCCGATGATGATGATGATGATGTTGGTGGTGAGGACGATGAAGAGTAATGATAACGGTTTTGATGATGGTGGCCCGGTGATGATGATGCTGCTGTTGATGATGATGGTGTTCCGATGATGATGATGATGCTGGTGATGAAATGATGATGATGATGGTGACGATGGTGATGGTGTCCCGATGATGGTGATGTTGGTAATGCTGCTGCTGATGATGTTGATGTTGGTGTCCAGATGATGTTGATGATGTTGTTCATGATGATGATGTGATGCTGAAGATGATGGGTGTTCCGATGATGATGATGCTGGTGGTGACGAGGATGATGGTCACGGGGATCATGGTGCCCCGATGATGGTGATATTGGTGTTGATGTTGCTGATGATGTTGATGATGGTGCCCCGATGATGATGTTGATGATGTTGTTCATGATGACCATGAGATGATGATGCTGATGATGCCGACGATGGTCTCCACATGATGATGATGTTGGTGATGATGATGCTGAGGTGACGCTACTGTTGCTGACGATCATATTGATGATGCTGGTGTTCCAGTGATGATGCTGTTGCTGATGGTGGTGAGGATGGTAATGACGACGATGGTGTCCCGATGGTGATGATGATGACGTTGGTGATGAGGACGATGATGAGGTGATGATGATGATTTTGAAAATAGTGGCCCGAAAATGATGATGATGATGCTGAGGTTGATGCTGATGGTGTCCCGATGATGATGCTGGTGATGATGATGATGGTGACGATGATGATGGTGTCCTGATGATAATGATGAAGGTGATGATGTTGCTGATGATGTTGACGATGGTGCCCCGATGATGATGTTGACGATTTGTTCATGACGGTGATGAGATGCTGATGATGATGGTGGTGTTCCGATGATGATGATCATGGTGTCCCGATGTTGTTAATGTTGAAGATGAAGGTGGTGACGATGATGAAGTCCCGATGATGACGATGATGATGGCGATGGTGATGATGATGTTGATGATGATGGCGAAGAGGTGATGCCGATGATGATGGTATCCCGATGATGGTGATGTTGACGACGCTGATGACGATGATGTTGATGATAATGAGGATGACGTTGATTGTGAGATCGGTTGTGATATCGATAGTGACATCGAAAAAGAGACTGAATGTGCGATATATTGTGAAATCGATAGTGAGATCGGTTGTGAGATCGATTGTGAGATCGATCGTCAGATCGATTGTGAGATCGATCGAATGAAGTAGATCGAGTGAGATCGATCGCGAGATCGATCGAGTGAGATCGATCGAGCGAGACCGATAGTGAGATAGGTAGTGAGATCGATAGTGAGACCGATCGAGCGAGACGCTGCCCCCCCCCCCCCCCCCCAAAAAAAAAAACTCCCCATCGCCCGACGGGCAGTCGTATAAGTATATATGTAGAGAGAGGAGAGAGAGAGAGAGAGAGAGAGAGAGAGAGAGAGAGAGAGAGGGAGAGCGAGAGAGAGAGAGAAAGAGAGAGAGAGAAAGAAAGAGAGAGCGAGAGAGCGAGAGAGCGAGAGAGAGCGAGAGAGCGAGAGAGCGAGAGAGCGAGAGCGAGAGCGAGAGAGAGAGCGAGAGAGAGAACAACAACAAAAACACACACACACAAAAGAGGGGGTAAAAAATGGGAGAGAGAGAGAGAGGGAAAAAAGAAAGAATAAAAAGAAAAAAAAAAAACAAAAAAAAACAAAAAAAAAAAAAAAAAAAAAAAAAAAAAAAAAAAAATGACCCCCCCCCCAAAAAAAAAAAAAAAAAAAAAACGAGAGAGCGAGAGCGAGAGCGAGAGAGCGAGAGCGAGCGAGAGAGCGAGAGAGCGAGAGCGAGAGAGCGAGAGAGCGAGAGAGCGAGAGAGCGAGAGAGCGAGAGAGCGAGAGAGCGAGAGAGCGAGAGAGCGAGAGAGCGAGAGAGCGAGAGGGCGAGAGAGCGAGAGAGCGAGAGAGCGAGAGAGCGAGAGAGAGCGAGAGAGCGAGAGAGCGAGAGAGCGAGAGAGCGAGAGAGCGAGAGAGCGAGAGAGCGAGAGAGCGAGAGAGCGAGAGAGCGAGAGAGCGAGAGAGCGAGAGAGCGAGAGAGCGAGAGAGCGAAAGAGAGAGAGCGAGAGAGCGAGAGAGCGAGAGAGAGAGAGAGAGAGAGAGAGAGAGAGAGAGAGAGAGAGAGAGAGAGAGAGAGAGAGAGAGAGAGAGAGAGAGAGAGAGAGAGAGAGAGAGAGAGAGAGAGAGAGAGAGAGAGAGCCCGCCACGGTGCCGGCGGGCACGGAGCGGGCGTGTCCTCACGTCCTGGACCCAATCCTCTAAGCCTCCATCCTCGCTCCCGAGGAGTCTTTCAGGGGCCCCGACCTCTCGCTCTGAAATCCCCCGGGGCTCGGCGCGCGCCCCCCGGGGCTTCCCGCGCGCCCCCTGGGCGCTGCCAAGTGGTGGCGCGAGAATTTCTAGGGCCCAGGAGGGCCCCACGACAGACCCAGAGGGCCCCAAACGGCCTGCAAGACGGCCCAAGGGGACCCCCAGACGCCAACAGATCGGCCAAAGACGCCTCAAGATGGCCCAAGGCCTCGAAGACGCCCGAGGAGGCCTCCAGGAGGCCTCCAGAGGCCTCCCAAGAGGGCCTCAAGAAGCAAAAACAAATGATCACCCGTCGGTTTTTGAATGATATTAGCGCGCTCGCCTGCCCGGCTTTCTGACGCTCCACGACGGCCCGAGAGGCCCCCAAAGACCACCCCAAGACGGGCCAAGAGGTCTCCGGGAGGGCTCCAAGACGGCCTGAGAGCGCCCCATGGCGGCCCAAGAAGTGCCCAAGACGGCCCGAGAGGGCCCCCGGGAGGCCCCCAAGAAGCTTAAACGATACCCCAAGAGGCCCCCGAACGGCCCCCAAGGCCCCCGAACTGCCCCCAAGAGGCCCTCGATAGGGCCCCCACGAGGTCCCAACGAACATCCAATCGGCTTCGCACCCGCAAGCCAGGCACGACGGCGGGATGGGCCGAAAGCCATTAGACCTGGCCCGGCACATAAACGGAAAGAGCGCTGCAGCAACAGAAACCGAAATTACTCGCACCACCGTTCGCACCGGGAGCCTCGGCGTTGAGAGCTGGTTGCGTCGCCCCTCGCTCGCGGGAACCTCGGGGTTCAGAGATGGTTGCGTTGCCGCCCGTTCCTGAGCCTTGGCTGGGCCTCGCCGTCAGAAACTCGTTACGCCACCGCTCTCTGCCGTGAGCCTTGACCTCATCAGCTCGCGCGCGTCTCCGCTCGCTCTGGGGGGCCTTGGTGCGGAGAGCCTTTTTTGTGACCGATCACTCTTGGCGTCTCTGAGCCTTCGTGGGAGTCCTATTGGGGCCCTTTTCGGGCCCTCCTGGTGGCCTCTTGGGAGCCTCTTGGGGGCTCTCGGGGCTTCTTGGGGGTCTGTGGGGGCCTCCTGGGAGCGTCTCGGGACGAAAGGCTAAACTTTCGGGTTCGTGGCCCCCCTCTTGGGGCCGTCTTGGGGCCCTCTTGGGCCGTCTTGGGCGCCTCTTGGGCCGTCTTGGCGCCCTCCTGGGCCGTTTTGGGGGCCTCTTGGGAACCTATTGGGCTGTCTTGGGGCGGTCTGGGGGGCCTCTTGGACCGTCGCCAACGCCTTGAAAGCCGAAAAGCCGTGCATGCTAAAAATATACGTTTTCCAATACGAAATCAATGATTTTGGCCTCCTGGTGGCCTCGTGGGACGCCTCTTGAAGGCCTCTTGGGGCTTCTTGGGGGGCTGCGGGGGCCTCCCGGGAGCGTCTCTGGGCGAATAGCTAAACTCGTCGGTTCGGGGCCCCCCTCATGGGGTCGTCTCGGGGCCCTCTTGGGCCGTCTTGGGCGCCTCTTGGGCCGTCTGGGGGCCCTCTTGGGCCGGTTTGGGGGCCTCTTGGGAGCCTCTTGGGCCGTCTTGGGGCGGTCTTGGGGGGGGCCTCTCGGGCCGTCGCCCACGCCGTGGAAGCCGAAAAGCCGCATGTGCTAAACATGCACGCTTTCCTTTGGAAATCAATGATTTTGGCCCCCAGGCGGGGGGGGCGGCCCCCATCGCACGGGCCACCACCTCAGGGGGCCGACCCCCCAGCGGCTCGACCACGACCATGGCAAAGTTGAGCTGCAGGCCCGATGCGAGCGCGAAGTGGCCGAAGAGCGGCACGACCGTCGGCAGCGCTTCCATGGGCTTGGGAAAGACCGCCGCCAGGTCGCCCGCGTAGGCCCGAATCGTCGCTGCCCGAACCCCCCGACGGATTCTCCTGAGCAGCGAGCCCACAACGACAGCGAAGAGCAACGGGGATAACGGGCATCCCTGCGGGATACCCGCTTCACTGCAAAAACCCTCGCGCGCGCGGCCCCCAGCCGACAGCCGGCAAAAGCGGCCCCAATATAAAGACCCCACGAATCTGCAAACCGACTACGGCGGGCCCAGGCCCCTGAGCGACTTCAGCATGTAGGCACGCGACAGGGGGGGGAAGGCAGCCTGAAGGCCGAAGAAGACGGCGGCTGGCTCGGTCTCCTTCGCCGCGACCCCCCTCATAGCAGCGCCGCGTCGACGACGTTCTTGAGCAAGGGGCGGCCAGGCAGGAAGCCCTGCTGCATCGTAGAGATCGCCTGCGCGAGGATGGGCTCGACCCCCAGCCTCGTCGCATTCGCCGGCAACCGATTATCGGCGCTCACAATGCTCAACGGGCGCACGCCCCCAGCTCTCGTGTATTCCACCCCAGCCACCGACGTCATAGGGTCTTTCTTGGGAAGGAAGACCACGATGGCCTCGTTGAAGCTCAGCGTTCCCGTTTTTGGTCGCGGCCCCGAGCAGCGCGCTCACCGCCAGCCCCCCCAGCCGAGGACACGCCGCATAGGGGGTGCCATCTGGGCCAGGGTTCGAGTAGGAGGACCTCTCGATGGCATCCTTAACGTCGTCCTTCGCGATCCCCCAAATCATCTCGTCCCCCAGCAGGGGCCGCAAAGACGCCGTCAAACCATCCGGGGCCTCAGCATCCCGCCGATTCCAGTCGTCGATGTCACCTGTGCAAAGCTGCTCTGCGGAGAACACCTCGCCCCAGTGGCTCCTGAGGATCCGCGCCACTTCGCCGGGGCCCACCTGCGCGGGCCCATCCGCGCCCCCGAGCGCCATGGCGGCCGCCGCGCGCCCTGGAGCGAGCTCGCGGATCTTCTGCAAGATCCAACTCCGCCTTCTGCGCGCCACCTCGGGGTCAAGGTTGGGCAACTCAGCGCGGCGCCCCTCCTGGTCTGCCCGAGCTGCTTGCCTGGCGAGGTCCACCGCGATGCCGCGCAAGATGGAAGCAGCCGCATCAGGATTGTCGTCGACCATATTACGTTCGAGCGCGCTCCTGACCCCAGCACTGCGCTTCGCGAAATGCGGGGCCCACAACCACCCTAACCGCTCCAATCGCCGCAGCGCACCCATGACAATACCAAGCTCATCGCAGGCAGGCGGCGGGGCGGGGCGAAGACGAGATTAGGATTCGGTCCACGTGCGCTCCGAAACCGCGCGGATAGCGCCCCCGAGCAGCTCGAGGAGGTCCAAGGTGGTCAGCTCCTGGACGGCGAAACGCAGCCCGCGGTGGAAGTCGGCGGAAACCCGCATAGGCCACTCCTCCATCCTGATCACCTCCTCGGGAATGGGGGCGCTCTCCACGGGCCGCCGCGGCGTCGCTAAGCTGCCGAGCGCGAGCGGCCCGTGGTGGGGGGGGCGCGGGCGCCGCTCCAGCGGCGCGGCGAACGTGATGCGATCCAGCTGTTCGACCAGGTGCTGCGTCGCGCATGCCCGATCCAAACGCGCCCTAGAGATCGGGCCATCGCGCGCGGCATCTGGCTGCCAGAGCTCGCGCAGGGGGGACTCGTCATCGAACAAGCGCCGCCAGTTCCGCATCTCCGCCGCGTCGGTCGCCGGTGAAGGAGCCGCTCTCCTTGTTCGGGCGATCCTCTCGCGTCGGCGCAAAATTGAAGTCGCCTGCGATGACCGACAACACCGATGAGGGCCTCAAGCGACCCTTGAGCTTGCCCGCCAGGGACTCGCGCTGCCGCTTCACCGACGCGCCCTCCGCTGCCCGGGCCTTCTCGCTGCTCGGCTCGCTGCGCAGAGCCCTGCGCCGACCTGTGGGGATGTGCGCCGAGCACAAGTCCAAGTCGCCATCAGGCCCCCGCAGCGAAAGCCTTCCCAGCCCACCGAACTCCAGCTCCTCTCAAACGGGCTCGGCCAGGTTGAACCGTTTCAAGAACTCAAGCTTCGCGGTTATGCCAATGCCACCCCGGGCCGCGGCGCCCGGGGGCCAAAAAGCTTTCGCGCCCCGCATCTGCGCGAAGGCCTCCTGACCCCCGATAGCCCCATGAGTCCCCGAGAGCAAGACGAAACCCGCGTGCTTGAGTAATTTCTTTGCGAACGAACGCTTCAGCGCGCGGGCGCGCGCGCGGGGCAAAGAGGCCCTGCGGCTCATCGGGCGGCCCTGGACGCATGGCCCCCCTCATCCTCGGAGCGGGCCTCGCAGGGGGCAGAGGGGCATCCGCCGCAGGCGGCGGCAGATGGGATCGCGCCTCGTCGAGCGCCACCCGCCGCGCCCTGAGGTCGAGGCAGATCGTGCACAACGCGTCGGGGGCAGGCGCATCTGAAGTCGCAGTCCAGGGGGGGGCAAGGGCAGGCGCCATCTGCGCGATGCCCGTCAGAGGTGGCGAAGTAGACGCGGAGGACGGCGATAATGGATGCAGCGCGAATGAGAGAGCGCCGCCATCTCAGCTGGCGGCGCACGCAAGGTAGAAACGAAGCCAGAAAAGACATATGAAGAGAAGGATGTCGTGAACGAAGATGCCCACGCAAAGCCCCGATCTCATGTGGGGCTGAATTGCTGCGCAGAGGCCCCTCCGAGGGGCCCTCGCCGCTCCGCCGCGGGGCCAAGCAGTCGAGGGGCCGGGGGGCGCGCCGGCACGGCGGCCCCCCCGACGGCCGTTTTTTGCCGCTTCTCTCTGCTCTCCGTCCTCCGTCGCCGCAACGGTGAAGACGTGGCCCCCGATGGCAAACGCCTTCTCATGGACCAGGGCCGCAACTTGCTGGACCTGCGCCGCATCCCCCACCGACAAACACACGCGGCCGCCCACGTCGTCCTGCAGGTTGCGGGGGGCCGCCCACTGCCCTGGCTTCAGCGGCACGTCGTCCGGGGCCAGGTTGAAGCTGAGCCCCTTCGCCGCGAGGTGGTCCAGGATGCCCTTCACCACCGCCGCCCCGTCGAAGCCCACCGGGCCGCTGGCTTGCACTTGGACCCTCCCGGGCACCGTCGCTCCCACCTGGGAGCTGTCCCTGGCCGCCTCCAGTGCGCAGGCGTCCAACTGCCTTCTCGTAGCAGCGAGCTGGGCAATGACCCGCCCCCCCCAATCTTGATGTGCGCCTGCGTGCGCGGAGGCAGCAGCAGGAGGGGTCCGTTTCGAAAATCTCTTCGGTTTTCCTCTCCCCTCCGGCCTTGCCAACGATCTCACCGTCAGCCGCTTCGGCCCCACGAGCGCCACCTCCTCGCACATCGGAACCACGAGAGGTGCCGCAAACGGGGATGAAACCTCCACGATCGGCGCCGCCTGGTCTCCATAGATGTCATCCAAGGCCACGAGGACGTTGGGGGAAAGCCCGCTCGAACGGAGATGGTGCACCACTGCTCGTAGCTCCAATGAAGCCACCGTGTTCGTCGGAAAATACCCACGCAGGAGCAATCGCTTGGCGTCCCGCGAAGATCCCAGGCTGATGGCGGGGTCCGTCCAGCGGATGTTCAGGTGGCCGATCGAATGCTGCTTGGAGCGCGCGTCTTTATGTTCGGCGATGACGGGCGTCATGGGGGGGGGGGGCGGGGGAAGGGCATGACCTGACGCCCCCCCCCCGCCGCGCGGCTCCGGCACCACAGCCGCGCCCGCGCGCACGACGCAACGAGCGACGAGCGACGAGCGACGACGACGACGCGAGCAGCATGTAGGTGGCGATCTGCCCATTGCGCCTGTGCACACCACAACGCTCGCGTGCACCACACCACGCGTGTGCACCACAACTCCTGCGTACACCACAACAGCCGTGTGCAACGCACCGCCCGCGTATACCACAATACTTGGGAGCACTACAGCGCCGGTGTACATACACCGCAGCAGCCATGTGCAACACAACGCCTGTGTACACCACAGTGCTTGCGTGCACCGCAGCGCCTGTGCACGCCACAGCGCCTGTCTACACCACAGCATCCGCGTACAACGCAGCGCCGGTGTACACCACAGTGCCTGCGTGCATAGGACAGGTAGAAGGAGCATGTACGTCAGGATCTGCTGCGAACAACTAGACGCCACGCCAGGAAAGTTCTGATAATCGAATGCAACGTTTTTCCCTCCTCCTTCCTCCTCCACCTCCTCCTCCTTCTCCTCCTCCTCCTCCTCCACCTCCTCCTCCTCCTCCTCCTCCTCCTCCTCCTCCCCCTCCTCCTCTTTTTCCTCCTTTTTACCCCCTGTCGTGCGGCTTGGCGTTGCAGCGCACGTGCGCATCTCAGCGTGCACCGCAGAATGGTCGATTGAATCGGTCCACTTGGTTCTCGAACGGCCAGTTTAGCTGGAGCCTCCTGGACGCAAATGGGAACTAGGGTGATGCGGGCGGATTCGGGGGCACTCGTAGATTCCAGTGGCGCTCCTTTGTCCATAAGGATTTGTTTTCCATTGTTTTCTCTGGAATCCACACGCGTTCCGTTTTGTCACACGGATTCCTTATGAAATTCTATACACAACACTGGTGTTGTGTTGCACACGGCTGATGTGGTGCACATAGGCGCCGTGGCGTACACAGGCACTGCAATTCACGCAGGCATTGTGGTGTACACTGGTGTTGTGTTGCGCACGGTTGATGTGGTGTACGGAGGCGCTGTGGTGTACGCAGGAGCTGCTGTGCCCGCAGGCCAGACGCCGCCGGCGCGAAACGTGACGTCATCGACCCCCTCCCCCCCCAGATGATTGCCGTCATCGGCCCCGACTTCAAAACAGGCTCCAGCCGCGTCCGCGCGCACGACGACGATGAGCGACGAACGACGAACCACGAGCGACGACGACGGATGACGACGACGACGACGACGACGACGACGACGACGACGACGACGACGACGACGACGCCTGCGGACCAGACACCATGCGGATTCCCACTCGGACGCCTACGCGGATCCCAATGCGCACGGCGGCAGTGCCCGGAGCGCACTGGGGGGGGAGCGTTACGTCATAGGGGGGGGAGGGAGCGGGGGCCATGACGCCCGTCATGCCCCAAGCAATACAGAAACGGGTTCTTGATCAGGTCCTCAAGCGTGCAGTCTACTAGGAGGCACCGGCCCCTCCCCAGATCAAACATCAAGCCCGCCGTGAAGAGCGCAGTGGGCACTGCCACCGTGGAGATCGGGGCCAGCGTGGCGAGCATCAACGTCCGCAGCCCCTGCAATGGGGTGCACGGGCCGCCCCATACTACCTCCAACGGTCTGTCGGAGACCTCCACAGCCCGCACGATCGAGGCCCATTTACTGCTGAGCAGCGGGCGCGGCCAGAGATCCGCCAGCGCCGCCACGTCGGAACAGCCAGGGGGGGCGTCCAGCACGCTGATGAGGCGCAGCGTGATCGGGCTCGGCGCGGCCACGGCGTGCTTAGTGTACGAGGCCACGAACCTGCCCACAGTGGCCGCATACTGGGGGCACCAAATGGTGGCAGCTGACACCCCCTGCCCCGCAAGCGCCATCGGGCCCTGTGCGTAAAGCTGCTCCACCCGGTGGCGGGCCACATGCGGCTGCGCAAATCTCGGCGGGAGCGAGGCTGCCACCCCCTCGAGGTCGGAGAGCTGCGCGAGGATCTCCTCCTGGTCCCCCAGCGGGTTGTTCATCAGGAGCTGGCGGGCCCCACTTCCAAGCTCGGCCCACCGCGGCACCTGCCCGCGACCCTGCGGCAGGCGCTGGCGGGAGAAGCTGGGTAAATCCTGCTGGCGCATCTCCCTCGCCGCCTCCAGGGTTTTGAGCGCATTCTTCGCGGCCTCCTTGTCCGCCTGCGGCCAGGCTGGGAGCTCCGCCGCCGAAAGGAGCAGGCTAGCCACATCGAAGCGCTGTTCGATCAGCGTCGCGGACGGGAGGTGGCCCTCCATCGGTGTCAGCCCGAGCTGCGCCCATGCAGCCCGAGCCTCAAGCCTGAATGCGAGACCATGCAGCGCTGCCTTAAGCTCGCCCAGCCAGAGAGCGGGTTGCGCGGGATTAACCCGACGACCTTGGAGTCCACCGCCACCGCGGCCGGCACAATGCTGAATTGCTCCAACACCGCTGACTCCACCAGGTCGGCCACCGCCGTCGCAGGTAGCCAAATCGCCGCTTGAGGTCGCTGTAGGTCTCCGGCCAGTTGCAAGGAGCCATGGGCCTGGGTGAAGGCCGTCCCCCCACTGTCGTCGTTCATGTCGTCGTCCTCGTCGAGGTCGTTCATGCCCCTCACGTCGCGGGTAAGTGCCGGCATGCCCTGCGTGGTGCAGGAGCCGTTGGCCTTGACGTCCACGCTGGCAGCGGCAAGCGTGGCGGCCGCAGACGAGGCATCCCCGAGCCCTTGAGTCAGGCCCGTGACGCCCTCCCGGTGCCCCGGAGGAGGCAGTCCTGGCGGCCGGGGAGCAGTCGCCGTCGCCTCGCCCTCAACATACGCCCCCGGAGGGGTACCGCCGGCCGCAGCTGTGGCAGGGGCCGCTGCTGAGCCATGGCCGGGCAGCCACAGGCCGCAGCGCCGGCAGCGGCCCCGCTCGTCGGCCGCTGCGGGGAACGCGCCGTAGAGCGGGCAGGCCGCATGGGAGCACGTTATGGCTGTGATTGCGCAAGCAGGAACCGGAGATGTCTCGGTTTACCCGCTATCGCAAGCACGGGACCTGTTTTCCGAGCCCGTCCGGCCGCGGCTGCGAGAGGGGGGGGAGCCAGCAGGGCGGCTCGATCCTCCCTTGAGCCATGGACCCTCTCTTGAGCCATCATCATCATCATCATCATCATCATCATCATCATCATCATCATCATCATCATCATCATCATCATCATCATCATCATCAGCATCATCATCATCATCATCATCATCATCATCATCATCATCATCATCATCATCATCATCATCATCATCATCATCATCATCATCATCATCATAATCATCATCATTATCATCATCATCATCATCATCATCATCATCATCATCATCGTCATCATCAGCATCATCAGCATCACCATCAGTATCATCGCCATCACCATCATCATCATCCACATCATCATCATCATCATCATCATCATCATCATCATCATCATCATCAACATCGCGGTCGCCATCATTTTCGCCACCATCGTCGTCATCAGCGTCGGGATCGCACTCGTCGTACCGAGCTCCTCTTCCCCCTCACTTATCATCTATATATTATATATATATATATATATATATATATATTATATATATATATATATATATATAAATATATATACATAAATATAGGGATATATCAATTCCGTATATTCCTCCCTTTCCTCCTCATTATCATCCCCCTCCTGAGGGTAGAGAGGTACTGGGATCCAGCGCGAAAAAACACTATGAAGCCTTGCAATGCCCCGCCGCCCCCAGCCTAAGTTTGCACGGCCCTGCTGAAAGAGGATAAGAAGATGAGGAGTCGCGATGGAAAGCGGGGAGCAGATGAGGGGGAGGACGGGAGAATACAACATGTAAAGCATCGAACCCAAGGCAAATAGTATGAAATTGTATGATCACAGGGGGAAGCTGGGCAAGCATGTATAGTTAAACACACACCCTTGCTATTACAATGTACAACTGTATGTGTGCGATTCGACGAATATGATTTCCATAGATGCTTGACTGACTTGGCCCCTTGGAGGTCCTCTGTGGGTACACTGGCGGCCTCTCGGGACCGTCTTGGGGCCGTTTTGCCACGCTGGGAGCCTCCTGTGAGAGCCCGGGGGCCAAGTGGGAACGTCTTGGGCCCTTCCAGGAGTCCCCCGGGGAAGCCCGCGGGTAGTCCATAGAGAGGCTCTGGAAAGGGAGGGACTCCTAGTAGGCTGGGGTTCCAGAGCCCCTGGTCCGGGTTTCCAATAGATAAGAAACATACTAGAGAACGTTTTCTGTTATTCGCGGTAACTGCTGTTACCAGCCCCGGCCACCCCCCTCTCCCCCCTAGGTAACGTCACGAGTCTTGCTGGCTTCCGAAGTGTCTTTGGGTATTCCTGGAGACGTTCCCAGGCCGCGCTGGCGCGAAACCTGGTTTTACCTGTTCCCTCTCCTCCCCTCCCCGCCCCTGGTAACGCCCGCCATCTCCCAGGGTAAAAAAAAAAAAGACTCTCCGAGTAACGGAATATTGTCTCAACGCCGGTGTTGTTCGCAAGGGCGAGGGCGGGGAACGCGAGGAGTTTGGGCCCCTGCTGGGGTCCAGATGTGGCCCAAACTAACGCGCTCCCCCAAAACGCCGACCACGGCATCCCCTTTGCGAGTTCAATCGGTCGAAAGTTCGGGGCCCGCGCCAATATCTCTACCTGCCAGCACAGCGAAACCCTAGACCAAGAGGGATGCGGGTCATGGCAAGACCACTGGGCGCCGAACCATGCAAGCCGCCAGAGCCGGGCCGACCCGCGAGGTGGCGAAAGCGCAGCGCATCGCGCGGCGCCATTGCGCCATTGCGAGGGCAGAGAGTAAGTGTGGACGAGAGGGGGGGTCGGGTGCTCCCCGGGAGCGTCCAAGAGAGGGGGCGTCCAAGAGGGGTGGGGTCGCAAAGCAGGGCTCGAGGCACGTGCACGGCCCAAAAGGGGGGGGGGGGGGGGGGGGGGGGGGGGGGGGGGGGGGGGGGGGGGGGGGGGCAATACACGCATTCGAGAAAGACGGGGGGGCCATAACATCCGGGAAGATATGTCGCTGCGCCACTTGTCCTCGACGCGCCTAAATGGACGACGCCGACACCACGGCAAACCCACAGCAAACCCTGCGCCCCGCGCCCCAGCGAGACGACGCTGGCGCCGCGGCAACTCCACGGCGAACCCACCGCGCCAGGGGCGGTGTTTGCCCTGGTGCCCGCGGCACCCTCCCCAAGGCCCCAAGGCGGAAGGCCGCGCGTCGGAATGAACGGCGCGGCGACGTATCCTGGGCACGGCCACGACATCCATCCCCCCGGGCCGCCCCCGAGCTTCGGGGTGCTTTGTGGGTTCCGCGGGGGCCCAAAGGCCTCGAGATATCGATATCGATATCGCGGGCCTCGGAGGTCGAGGGTCGGGCGCCCGCCCAGCCCCCTCCTCAGTGGAGGGGCACGACCTTGCCGAAGGGCCTCACGACGTCGAACGCCTCCTCGCCCTCGAGCTCCCCGGGTTTGGGGAGGGCCGGAAAAGGACGAGAAGCAAGAGGAGGACGGAAGAGGATAAAGAGCAGGAGCAGGAGCAGGAGGTGGAGGGGGGAAGGAGGAAGCTCCTGGATGCCCCCAATAGCTCACCACGAGGACCCTGAGAGGTCCGAGTGCTCCGAATGACTTCCGCGATCGTTCACTACTCTCTGTTTCTTCTGGCGGTCGGAGGAATGGCGCAAGCCACATGAATAAGAGGCGGAGGAGGGAGGGAGGAAGGCCAGAGGAACGAGGAGGAACGAGGAGGAACGAGGAGGAACGAGGAGGAACGAGGAGGAACGAGGACGAGGCGGAGAAGGAGGAGGAGGAAACGAGGACGGCATCGAGGCAGGGGAGGCCAGGGGAAGGAGCCCGCGCGAGAGATCGAGAGATCCGCCGCGAGAACCACTCACAGAGCTGCCGGCGTACAGCGGGGGCTCACTATGTTGACTGGCGGCGCGCGCATGGGGGTGGCGCAAGGGAGGTGGGCCTTCTGGGACGCGGGGGGCGTCGTACCCGAAGCCCCTTGCGTCGTGAAAACATCACGGCGGACAAGTTTCTCCAATTTTCTGCCCCTCGGGGTCCCCGCCCGGCCACAGAACCGTGAAAAAGCGAATCGGGATGAAAAACCCGTCCCAGGGAATGGGTTGAGACCTCCGGGTGTCGACGTGGCAGCAGAAGGATGGCGTCGGGGGTCTGGGAAGAGGGCAGGGCCACTGGGGCCGTAGCTGAGCTCCTTGTGGAGCCGTGATCCTCGTGGGTGGTGCCTGGAATGGGCGGCGCCGCCATGCGAACCCTGCCACTCGGTCGTAGATGGAGGTCCCTATGGGGCCACGATCATCCTGAGGAGGTGCGCCTGAAAGGAAGGCACCGCCATGCGGACGCTCACACTGGGGCCGTACGTTGAGCTCACTATGAGGCCACGACCCACCTGAGGTGGTGCGCCGAAAATGACGGCGCCGCCATAAGAACGCTCACACTGGGGCCGCCCATGAGGGGTACGCTCCAATGGGCGGCGCTGACATACGGACTCTGCCACAGGGGCCGTAGGTGGAGCTCCCTTTGGAGCCACGATCCTTGTGAGAGGGTGCTCCAAAACGGGCGGTGCCATTATGAGGACCCTGCCACTCGGGCAGTCTGTGGACCCCCCTATGGGGCAACGATCCTCGTGAGAGGTATGCCGAAATGGGCGGCGCCGCCATGCCGACCCTGCAACTGGGGCCGAAGGCGGAGCTCCCTGTCAGGCCACGGTCCTCACAAGGGTGCGCTGACAAGAACGGCACCGACATGCGGACCCTGCCTCCGGGACTGTACGCGAAGCTCTCTATGGGCCACGATTCTCTTGAGGGGTGCGCCGAAATGGTGGCGGTGGCGGCAGCGTCGGCACCAACCGAGACCGCAGGTGGAGCTTCCAATGGAGCCGTGCTCCTCGGGAAGGGTGCGCCGAATGGGGGCGGTGGCGCCACGCGTCAGCGCCCACTGAGACCGTAGGCGGAGCTCCCAGAGGGTCACGAAACGTGTGAGGTGTGTGCCGAAGCGGGGGCGGTGGCGGCAGACGTCGGCGCCCACTGAGACCGTCGGTGGAGCTCCTGTGGGGCCACGATCCTCTTGACGGGTGTGCCGAACGGGGCTGTGGCGAAATGCGTCACCGCACAATGAAACCCCAGATGGAGCTCCACGGGGGACCATGATTCTCGTGAGGGGTGTGCCGACATGGGGGCGCCTGTGCAATGCGTCGGTGTTCGCTGAGACCGCACGTGGAGATCCCGAATGGGCACGACACGTGTGCGGGGTGTGCCGAAATGGGGGCAGCGGTGCCATAAAGCGGCGCCCACTGAGAGCGTAGGAGGAGCTCCTCAAGGGGCATGGAGCGTGCGAGGGGATTGCCGAAACGGAGGCAGCAGCGCCAAACATCGGAGCCCGCTGAGACCGCTGATGGAGCTCCCTGACGGGCACGAAACGTCTGAGGGGCAGACAGACATGGGGCGGCGGTGCCGTACGTTGGCGCTCAATGAGTATGTATGCGGAGCTCCCTAAGGGACGCGAAACGTGTGCCGACGTGGGCATGCGGCAGGGAGGGGAGGGAGCGGGAGGAGGAGTGAGATTGGGCGCGGCGCGCTGATTCAAAACGGGGGACCACCTCAACACAGGATGGTTGGGAAAAAGATCGTCAACAGAACAATGCGACCGCAGCCTTCGGCCCCGTCTCCACGCAAGCCTTTTGAGCCGAATAGATCCGCGAGGGCCCGCAAGGCCCGTAGCGGAGCAGAACACCCGTCGTCCTGTCTGCCCACGGCGCCCGGGATGGGAGGGGAGGCGCACAGCAGCAGCGGCACCTGGAGCAGCCGCTACGAGCAGCGGCAGCAGCAGCAGCCGCGGCAGCAGCAGTGGCGGCGGCAGCAGCAGCAGCAGCGGAACCATCAGCGGCAGCAACGGCAGCCGCGGCAGCCGCGGCAGCCGCGGCAGCAACGGCGGCAGCAACGGCGGCAGCAACGGCGGCAGCCGCGGCGGCAGCAGCACCGGCGGCGGCAGCGGCGGCGAGGCGCGGCCGACCTCGCGCGCGAGCTCGCTGCCCAAACCGCGCAGGCGCCCCAGCAGGTCTGGCGACGCGAGGCTCGGACCTCCTCGCCACCACAGACGGTGGGTCCGGTCCTTCCCCTGCTGCTGCTGCTGCTGCTGCTGCTGCTGCTGCTGCTGCTGCTGCTGCTGCTGCTGCTGCTGCTGCTGCTGCTGCTGCTGTTGCTGTTGCTGCGGCACCCTTGCCCTGCCACGAGCAGGGCACGAAGCGCAGCTGCCTCCGCGCCGTCGCACTCTGAAAGAGGGCGGCTCTCCTTCTGGCCCCAGGCCGCGGAGCCAGGCCACCCTCGCGGCCGCGTGCGGGAAAGACCCAAGCCCTGCCGCGGCCGCCGCCGCCGCCGACGCTGCCAGGTGGAGCTGCCGCCGCCCGTGCTGCCGTGTGGCGCGCTGCTACCGCCGAGGCTGACCTGCGGCCGCTGCTGCCGCCGCTGCTGCCGCTGTCAGTCACCCTGCCTCTGCCGCTGCCGTCAGGCGGCAATGCTGCCGCCGCGGCTCACCCTGCTGCCACCGCTGCCGCCGAGCAACGCTGCCGTCGCCAGGATCCCGCGGCCGCTCTCCCGAAGCCTCTCGGCGGGCACTGCCCTGCCGCCGGGGGCAGCCATTTCTGCCGCATCTCGGGCCGAGCCGCGCCTTGGGGACGCGAACGTGCCGGAGCGGCAGGGGAGGCGGCCGATCCGGCGTTGCCAGGAGTGGCACTGGCCGGATGTGGCCGCCTGGGGGCTGCGAATTCTGCGCCTGCTATGCGCCAACTAGAAGGACTATTGCGACCCGGTTCGGTCGCGTGCCTCAGATGAGGCGCAACGTAAAGGGGGACTGGCTCAGGGGGGGAACATCGACCTGAAATCGGCGATACACCGCCGATAGGTCAGCGATGGGCCCTCGATTGCGAATACACACGCTCCTGGGCGGGGTGGGTTGTCGGGTCCCTATCGGCGATCAAAAGGCAATGCATCGCCCCCTGAGCCTATCCCCCCCTGACGTCGCCGCTGATCAGAGGAGAGACAGAGACCACCACCACCGAGAACCCATCTTGGGGGGGGGCCGACCCCTGAGCGGTGGCACGCCCGATAATCACCTAGTGCTGGAGAACGCTGAGGCGTGCCACCGCCTAGAGGTGGGGGTCCCACCCGATGGGTTCACGATGGCAACGGTCTCATTTTCTCCACTGAATGACACGAGCAAGGATATCGAGCGTACAAACAACTGCGAAACCATATACTTTCGAAGGTCCGCACGGATTTCTCCAGCGCCGCACGTCTCGCGCTTCGCGCCCCAGCGGACGGGGATCCAACTCCAGTTCAAGGAAGCCGCACGGAACTTCGGAAGTTTATGTGTACGCGGTTTTCTAGCTAAAGCAGACGATCCGCACCTTGCATCTCGCATCTGTGCGTTGCGCGGCTGTCTCTCGAGGTCACCCAGGTCGTGAGTGATCGCATAGAATTATGGAGAGTGCGCTCTCGTCTCCCTCGGCTCAGGTTCGCCTGAAGGTTCTGCCCCAGGTGCTGTTTTTACCCTCCTCCAGCGAGCGCACGGTGAACTCCAGCTCACCCCTCGTGGGATAAAAAAAACATGCATCCACCCGCAACGATCGGGGCTGGCGGATACGCCCTCCGGGGAGGACGGCGTATATTCCGACCCTGGAGCCAAAACTGGCAAGGACAAGATCGGCATACGTGTAAAATTGGCTCCACTTGCCCAGAGTCCTGTCAGGGACCCCCCGAACCGTTGCACGGAAGGTTTGTGTCGTGACGACGTCGGCCTTGGTTTCTGACACCGCACGGAGCGTTCAATCCTGAAGGGTCGCGGCTTTCCTATAGCGTGGATCGCTCGATGACGGCCGACTCGAAGAATCGGCGGCATTCAGCCTCGAACGCCGGCGCTGGGGTCGCCGCCGTGCCGATACGACAAGGGACTGTCGTAGCAGTAGCCTGGCTGTGGCGGTGATGCTCCGCCGCCTCGACAGACGAGGAGAAGAGGAACAGGACGGTGCGGGAGCACGCGCAACAATGGGATCCATAGGCAAGCGCAGGCAAGCAAAACGGTAAAACGGTTGATCTATCAATCGCACCACGTCACGAAAAGCGGTGGCCTCCAGAAGAGATTCCACGATGCCTGGGATCAACGAAAGCTGGCATGTTAGCCAGCGTGGACCCCAACCAGCGCTGTAACAAAATATGAAGTGCAATCTGTGTGATACAATCTACGTGGTGCAACTCACCCCCCCCAAGCTCAACCATACCACCCACCCATCCGCAATTGGTTTACAAAACCCATGCGGCAGCGATTGCGATGTCTGCTCGGCGCTGGCCGGCGCCTCGCGTGCCCCCCCCGCCGCCAGCACGCGCGCATGGGCGCGCGAATGATTTCGAGACCCTGCGCGAGAGGCCCCCTTGGCAGAATTGGATCAAAATGCTGAAAAAAAACAAACTATGTTTGTTTTACAAATTCTCGGGAGCGCGAGCGCATGTTTCTTTTTCTGAAAACGGTAGTTGCAAAACCATGTGCTGTTCCATGTCTTCGGGGCATTCGATTTTGAAATCCTGGCGAAACCTCCGGTTTGTTGAAGCAGTTCGGCATGCGCGCGCGACGACGCGCGCGCGCACTTCGTCCCATCTCTTGTAAAGGACAATTCGACAGCACGCGCACAAGGGCGTTCGAACGCATGCGCGCGCGAGAGGCCTGTTGGCTAGCATGGTGTGAACATGTGGGAAAAACAATGGCTTTCTGAAGAGAGCGCGGGTGCAGGCTTGTTTTGCAAAATTTTGGTTGCCAAACAATGCGTTTATATATACATACATATGTATGTGTATATATATACATATATATACATATATGTGTTTGTGTGTGTGTTCGGGGCGTTCGATTTTGGAATCCTGGCGACACCTCCAGTTGTTGAAGGAGTTCGGCATGCGCGCGCGACGACGTGCGCGCGCGCACTTCGTCCCATTCCTTGCAGAGGACCCATGACACCTGCTGAATAGTGATAAACGAGCGCGCGCGCATAAATTGTTTGTTTTCTGCGGAAAAAGAGAGGAGTGGCGATACCGGTTTGGACGGGACGATGTGAATTCATATTTAGGATGGACGATGGGGAAATCATATGAAAATTCAAATACGAAGAAGGCAACCGTTAAGTCCGAGGTGGAGGTATGTCCAAATCCAGTTAAAAATAAGAAGACATAGTTCTGAAAAACTTGGAAAAAACAACTTCACTGCTCGCGCAATCACCCCACCCACTCACCCACCCGCAAGCTGGCTTGCAAGACCAACCCACTCGGCAACGATTGCCATAACTGCTTGGCGCTGGCTGGCTCAGCGGCGCGGCCGCACTAGCGTGCGCACGCTCGCGCGCCGAGCTGCCAGCCAGTGTGGCGCTGACCGCCTGGCACTTCCCAGCGCATCTCGCAGGCCGCGCTGGCGCGCGGGCACTGCAGTGCGAGGCGGTGACTCTGGCAAGCGCGGTGCGGACACGATGATGACAGGAGCGATGATGGTGACCATGACGACGGCAAGGCCAATGACGGCGCCGATGCTGGCCACCCCGACGTCGATGATGGCGCCCACTTGTCGGCGATGAAGCCTTTGGAAGATGTCAAATGCGCGCGCAGCCGACTCGCGCGAGCGGCCCGCAGAGTATTCTTTGACAGCCACCATGCCTCCACACACACACACACACACACACACACGCACACACACAACACACACACACACACACACCACACACACACACACACACCACGCACACGCACACACACACCACCACCACCACCACCACCACCACCACCACCACCACCACCACCACCACCACCACCACCACCACCACCCACCCCCTCCCGACCCCACCCCCGCCCCCAGCAAGCGCGCAAGGGCGCCCGAATGATTTCGACATGCGCGCGCGATGGCCCGTTTGGTCGCATGTGACGAACATGTTAAGTCATAACGGTCGCCCCAAGGATTCGCACGAGCGCGAGCGCGGATTCTCGTGAAACCGAAGGGTGCCCAGCCATCGGTTGCTCATGCTTTCGGGAACCTCCATCTTGTAACTTCGGGAACCTCCATCTTGTAACTTCAACGTCACCAAATGTTCTGAAGGTTCCGACATGCGTTCGCGACGGCGCGCGCGTGGACCCTGTATCCCGCTACTGTCAGGGATGATTGGGGATTGTTGGCTTTTGATTAACAAGTTTGCGCGCATGGTACGATTTGACAGGGATGACGGGGGGCGATACTGGCTTGGCTGGGACGGCATGAGTTCACGTGGAAAATTAACATTGGGGCAGAACCAACTCTAAATTGCAATGTCCCAGGGGGCGTCGGCAAGTCCAGCCTCGGGAAGGTGGATGCAACTGCTCTCGTTATAAAATGAGAATTCATGTGGCGCGCGTGCAAGGGCGTCCGGAAGATTCCGACATGCGCGTGCGAGAGGCCGGCCTGGTCGCCCTTGATGCCATGCGAACACAGCAAAAATGGTTTTCCTCACAATCCGCAAGAGCGCGCACGGACCTCTTTCGGAAAAAATGGGGCAAGACCATGTGTTGCTCGAAAACCTCCATCTTGAAACCCGTACGAAAACAAAGCTGCTTGAAAGATTTCGGCATGCGCGCGCGACGACGCGCGCGCGCGTGCAAATGGTCTAGTTCCCAAACATCCTGTGGTGTTGGGTCCTCGTTTTGAAAAGACGGTCCCCGCGTTCACTCCTCATCCTCCTCCTCCCGCTGCCCCCTC